>PVJX010002099.1:38490-138936 GCA_004027295.1 Dolichotis patagonum | reverse complement strand
TATAAAGATTAGAGCAGAAATTAATGCAATAGAGACTAAGAAAGCAGTACAAAGGATCAATGAATCAAAGAGTTGGTTCTTTGAAAGAATAAATAAAATTGATAAGCCCCTGGCCAACCTTATTAAAAAAAGGAAAGAAAAAACTCAAATTCATGCAATAAGAAATGAAAAAGGTGAAATTACTAGAGACTCAGTGGAAATAAAGAAGATCATCAACACCTACTTTGAAAACCTTTACTCTCATAGGTTCAATAACACTGAAGAAATAAACAAATTCCTAGATACATATGAACTACCAAAGCTGGATCAGGAAGATGTAAAACTGCTGAATAACCTGATAAGAGTATATAAGACTTTATGGTAAGCATGAGGCCCCATCTCATAGCTTCGAAGTCTTTCAAAGTTTTAAATCATCAGTTGGAATGGTGTTACCCTGTTTTGTTTGACTATATCATACGTGATGATATGAACAGCTGTTTTGAAGAAAACATTATGACAGCTATTGCTGATTTAATATTATCCTTCTTAGAAGTCCTAACATGCTTTTTTTGTTCTACTTCCATTGGTTCTATCTACCACATTGTGTCTTATTGGAATTTGAATATGTGTTATAGTTCAAATAAATTTTTTTCTTTTTTATCAAAAATGAGATATTATAGTACCCATTGATCATTTTCTGTTATTCGGTTCAGAAAGCCCTGTAATTATTTCACTCTATGCATGGCTTTATACTATTGTGTTATGTTTGATATTATTGTAATTGAAACTATGCTCAACTATAGCAGAGTAAGAGATATGGTGTTAGATACTGTTGATGTCCAGTTGACTTAATGTAAAGTGCTGTGTTGCCTATGTTCTGTTCTGATCTGCTCTGTACTGCCCCTTTTGTTTCATTCTCTTTTAAATAAAATATTTTTTTCTTGCTTTAAAAAAAATTATTCATTCAACAACTAAGGTTTTTTTGGAGGCAAAATTTCAAAACACAGTAAAGTACAATGATGAATTCAGGGAAAGAAGGCTTTCTGAAATACAAAAGAAAGATTTCTTAGACATGAAAGGGAAATCTGAAAAGGAAATATTGATAAATTTGACACATAAGAAACTTTTCGTCAGCGAAATATGAGTCAAGCAGAGAAGCTACTTGTAACTTATTAGTATCCAAAATATATAAAGAACACTTACTCGTGGGTAGGGAAATGAAAAATCACACTAAAGCCATATGAAAGCACTCTTACCACCCACTATCCCATGTGGCAGAAAGAGCAAAGAACAAATAGAAACGTTTATGAATATTTAGTACTAGTGAGAGAACATATCATTAAAACAACAACAAAAAGTAAAATTATAAACAAACATAAATTTCATCTTTATAATGTTAAACATGTATAAAAGTAACTCATATACTATTTAGGCAAATATCTGTATTGAAATTATTTTAAAAACAAAATAGAAGTAAAAAGACAATTCAGGTGGTTTTTGTCTCTGGTAAACACTCTGGAAAATTGAAAGATAATGCCAGTACTCTTTTTTTAAAACTTAGTTCAATATATCACTAGTCTTGATGTCAGGCTTTTATTTCATAAGTAATCATTGATAGTTATTTACCTATCAAGAAGCATAATTTTCAAGAAAAGTTTACATATCCTCCCACACTGACTCTAAGTAGCATAACAACTTGGTGATAATTTCCAAGAAATGATACACTGGTTCTATAGCCTGGACAGAATATTTCACAATATTTGGACCTGGCAAACTTGCCATTTTGTAACCTTATTTAACATGCTCTGAGCAGAAGGCTGTAACTGCCAATCAAGAAGTCCCTCTGATGTGTCTCAGAGTGCCCAATACTTGGTCATGAGCAATCTTCGATGTTTAAAGAAATGCGTTCTCAAAGGGAGACAGTCCTATCCGCGTGAAGGTGGTGCCCACAGCGTACTTCAGAATTCAGAGATACAGGATGGCACAGCATTGCCTTATCAGATCAATGTGTGCGCTGAGCTATGAGAACTAGAGGTTTCTTTTGAGCTACCTTAACAATAGACATAACTTCATTTTTCCATTTTGTATTGTACACAATCAGATTAAAAAGCAAAGCCGTCTTTTCTGTGCTGAATCTTCTGCATACTAGTTAGAAGGCTTTGTGTGCAGGCAGGGCAAAGCAGCAATGCTCCACACACCTCTCCTGTTGCTGAAACATTCTCCACAACTGCTGCTTCCTTGAGAGCTCAGTCCACACTGGTATCTGTAGCACAGTGCATCCCTCCAGAGAGTGGATGTGTTTTTAAGGTCAGAAGCTAATCAGAGGAGAGTCAAATGAGCAGGAGAGAAAGGATTCTGCGGTCCAGTATAATCTGATTTTATGAATCAGGGCAGCATGGAAGTAGAGGGTGCCTGATGGTGAAAAAACTGTAGGAGCATATCGGGGACCTGGCCAAGATCCCACTGCCTGTATGAGGGCTCCGGGGAAAGGATGAAATAAGAGACAATTTAGTGATGTGTGACAGGGCCTAGGAGGATAACGCCTCAGGATGGCAGAGACAAAGATACTCCCAAGCAGCCACTATTTATGTGCTGTATACAATATAGGAGGGCTAGCAGGAGATTCAAAATCAAAGGAGGATTCAGAAATAGACCATGCAACAGGCAAGGGATAATCCAGGGATGACTCAAGAGGGCGGAAGTGAGTTTATGCTAAGAAGGATCCTGCCCTAGAGCACACTTTCTAATCTTAGTAGTTTTAGTGTAGTTTTGATGGATGAGAGAGGATGGCCCATGCAAAAAGAGTTCATGGAAAGTCTCAAAAGGGCTCCGCTGTAAGACCAAGCCTCCCTTTACCTCTTAGGGAAGTATACAAAATGAGCCATTTGACTCTGTGGTCCCCAGAAGGAGTACAGAGAAACAGGTGAGGGAAAGTTTGGAGGAGATTCACCTGCCTTGCAATTTAGCCCATGCCAGCTTCTCAGAAAGAGCCTTTTGAGCTCTCCATGCCCCAGGGAGATGACTACAAAATGGGACCACAGGGCAGAGTGGAACCACAATGCTTTCATCTTCCACAGAAACCCATGGCCCGACTGGCAGCCATCAATGGTTGGACTGAAGGATTAGACAAGTGAGTGGTATTTTCTTAACTATTATTTGTTTAACTCGCTCATGAAAGCATACTTGTAGTTTTCTTTCAGTTTGCTAGACCTCCCTGGAAAGCTCACTCTATAATCAGTTTGCCCACGGAAAACGTATCTCCAAAACAAGAACACAGAGCGGGCAGACTGAATATGCAATTGCCCACTTCGAACATGTTTTCCCTTCTTAATAACTGATTAGATGAAAGATGAAATAAACAATCTGAAAGCGACTGCAACTCTACTGTCAGATACGCAGTTAGATGCTGCAAAGTCACTGTCTAAAATGTAGTGACTCACCATATCGGTCCCTGAGCACTTGACACGTGGCTGGCACTACTTAGAAGACCTCAAATTTCATGTTCCATTTAATTTAAGTTGGAAAGCTCATATTGGCATTAATTACAAGGAAACATTAAAGTATTTCAAAATAACTTAGGACTGTGAATCAGCTTTTCAATTTTCAGTTTTATGAAATTTAAATATGTTGAGGAAAATTTAGAATCCAGATTGAGATGAACTTGAGTATACACTGAATTTCTTTTTAAAAACTGCTTTCCTACTTTAGGTTTTATTTTTTATTTTTTGTTTTTGGAGACAGGTCTTGGTATGTAGTTCAGGCTGGTCTTGAACTGACTAGATAGCCTAGACTGGCCATAAACACCCAGCAATCCTCCTGCCTCAGTCTCCCAAGTGCTGGGATTATAGATGTGTGCTACCGCACCTGGTTTAAACTGAATTTTGAAGACTTGATATATAAAAGTAAATATGCAACATATCACTAAATTCATTACATATTGAAAGACAATGTTTTGGTTGTATTGGATCTAGTAAAATAGTTTATTGAAACTAATTCTAGCTTATACATTTTGACTTTTGTACTGTGACAAGAAGAAAAGTTTGAATGACATCTGTAGGTCACAGTACAGTTCTGTTACCCAATGGGGCTATGGAGGCAACGCTGACAAAGTGACACATATAGAAAGCTTGGAATGGGGTCATAGTCAAACACAGGGTCCTTCAGATTATATCTATGTAACCCTAAGCAATTTGCTTGATCTCTCTGGGTTTTTTATATGTAAATTGAGGTGTAACGTTGAATATACAAGATTATTGTGAAGGCAGATTCTAGTTATTTTTAGATTTTTTTTTATTTTTAACCAAGGGAATATTTGAATTATAAGCTAAGTGAAGGCTTAGAAATCACCAGTGTTCTATTTAGTCACCATAAATGGCAAGGTTGGCCCTAAACTGTAAAATTGTATGCCTGAAGTCTCCAAATTGCCAAGAAGTAATTTTATAGCAGAGGTCCAAAGTGCTTATTTCTAAGATAGAAGTCTGATCCTTTAATATTTGGAGCTATGCTAGTGGTTGCCTTTAATACTTTGAAGCTATGGCCTGCAATTCATTTCAATTTGTTTTATTAGTTAGCAAGCTGGGCAGGAAAAAAAAAAAGCAGAATAGATTATAGGTAAGAGGGCTTGGGTAGGGTGTCACAGTGAATCAGTTTCTGTTTGTTTGTTTGTTTTTTCTCAGATCAGAGAAAGCAGAACTCTATGTGAAATGAATAGAATTAAATAGTAGCTTCATTCATTGTATTTACCAGATTAATCTCTCCTGGAAGGGTAGGCTGCAAAGTGTTTGTGTCGGCTGGAAAGTTTGAGACACATTTACAAGGCTTTTCTATAGATGAAGGAAGAATTAACTCTGAAAATAATTTGTGAACAGCCTATATTTAAACAAGCCCTCACTCTGTAAGCAATATGAAAATAGTCACCTCCACTGAATATTTTAATCCTTTCGCTAATGTATGAGTCCCACATTCAAGCAAAGTAGGCCAATTAATTGATTTAAGTGGCCTATTTTGCATGTAAAATTCCAATCAACCAAAAAAAAAAAAGTTTTGGCTGAATATCTTTATTTAAAGCAGCTCCGTGACTAAATTCACCCTTTTTTAGTCCTCAAGTCTTGTCGGAAGTCTATGCTAGAGTCTGAAATTCCCATGCCAATTTGCAAGTGGAATTTGCTTGTTTTGGTTTATATGATATCTTACAAAGCAAGCTCTCTCTTTCAAGGAATTGTTCATTCTTAATCAACTGCTGAATTCATAGCCAACAAGTCTTCTAGAGTCACGATCTTCCCTGTTTTTGTATTTTGGAGTGATTTCAAGGTACAAGTAGATTTTAATAAGCTCTCAGTAAATAACTTCCTCACCTTTGGTAGTATTGAAGACATAATCCTTATTTAATTTCCTAGAATACCAGAGGTTTACCTACCATAGCTGTCTCTGCTGACCATTTTAACCATGATCCCTGGATGAACTGTATTAACATGTCCTTTTCCCTTACGCAGTTCTTTTCTACTAGCATTGTTAATGTGATTTCTATGTAAAGAGTAGTGAGGAGTCCCAATGACTTATACATGATAACATTTTTTGGGAAACCATTAATTATGTAGGAAAAAAGAAAACAGAACTCTTAGTTAATATAATAAATTTAAATGTTCACTTTTTAAAGTACCACGTAGAAAAATAAAAACTTCTGGAAAGAACATTAAGCATTACCAATGAGTTCAAATTTCAGCAATGATGCACATAACATTTCTGAAACATCACATTCAATGCTTTTGATTTGCACAATTCAATAACAAGCATGATTATTATATCAATTTTACAGGCTTTCTGAGAGTTAAAGAGATGAAGGAAATTTGAAGACTCACATGATTATTCTGTATGATACAAACCGTATTTATGCTGCACTGAGTAGTAGATATTCCATCTTTACACATGGTTCCTCCATGGCATTACTCAGCTTCCATCTTGCAGAAACGGAGAGTAGGGGCAGGGCGAATGCTGAGAGATGTCAAAAGAATTAAGATGTTTTCTGTACAGGTACCAAGCCTCACGATTAACATTATCACTGCAAACATGTGCTAATAAAAACAAATACTTTAAAAAGTTACATAATTTGAAAAGAAAAAAAAGAAATATACATAATTGTACTAACATTTCAATGCTCAAAACAAATGACTACACGTTCACTTGTAAGTTCACATGGAAAGACAATATGCAGTTATTTGTATGCCCAGAATGAACCCTGGAACCACTGTGAACGTCCCTAACATTAGAAGACAACCCATGTAAGCATTTCGGCCTCTTGTGCGATTATGTGAACACAGGGAGTATTCTTTGCTCTGTGTTTAAATTTCCCTGCAACCACTTCCCCAGTTTCACTGATAGTCAGTTTATACTTTCATTGCAGAGATAAACTGACCTATGTAAATGTAGGCTATTAATTTGGAGTTTAGTGATAAACATATATCTTGAAAATCTTTATTTTTTGCACTTACTACCTGAATCAGTGAGTTGGAGGTACTTATAATAATCGTGTTATGTTATTTTTCTTCCTAAATATCCTTCCCAAATACGTTATGACTCCCCATAAATGTCCTTCCTAAAATGCTAGTTTCAGGTTAGTTATTTCCTTTTTTGCCTAAATCATAAGAATAATAAAAAATGAGAAAGTTCTGTTCTTTCCTTTATTTTCTTTATTTCTTGTTTCCATATGCTAGCAATAAGTAAATAATGACTTTTAAAATTTCTTTTTTTTAAATCTATGCCACCTTTCTTGGAATCATTACACAAGAGGTGCAGACATTTCCGTGACCAATACTTAGAGGTGATCCTGACCTAACTGTGGCATTAATTCATCTTAAGTGTTTCAGACCTTTCCATTTGCTAATAAATTCAATTTTTAAACTAGTTTCCAATGTTTGGATGACACTGTAAAATCCCTCTCCCTACTTTCTTCTAATGAACAAATCATGAAAATATTTTAAGTACTCATTACGATATTTTGTTCACCTTATGGAAACCTGACAGAATATGGCAATGACTAAAATGGTTGTAGGATAAATAATTCAGGAAATTAATATAAAACCTATTTGGTTTAACTTTGCTCCTTTCTGTGGTGAAATCCCCAAAATAGGTTGATTTACTTTTTTGTCATAGCTAGCTTCAATTAAAAAAAAGGAAAAATTAAGAGAAAAGTTAAGTCAATTTATCTCTTTTAACTGTAATTCGTCCAGCATTTGATATTTATTCTAGTTTCATGAGCATTATATTTTTATTATGATAAAAATGATGATTTTATAAGTCAACAAATTTTATCATTTGCCTTTTGTACTCTTCATGTAGAACTTTCTACCTAAAAATGATTAAAAAGTTGACATGATCAACACTTTTAATGATTTTGATTTTAATTGCAACTTAAAATGCAACAAATGATTTTATCATTAGTCTAAAACATGACAAAAAATTATGTGAGGTATGAAAAAAATTGTACAGATGATAATATATGTTATTTGGAAATTTGTTCCAGAATATAATCATAGTGATATTTATTTGTAATATATTTCTTTATCATTAGCATTTATGCGAATTTAATCAGTGTGATTTTATTTTATTTTATTTTATTTTAAAGAGGATAAAGCTAAAGAAAATAAAATAGAACAAAACCAATCAAAAATAAACCTGTATAAGTGATATAGGTCTTCAAAATCTCCAAAACCAACAATAGTTACCATAATGCCTTTTGTTACACTCAAAATAGCTGCAGATAATTTGTGACATAGGAAAAATTGAGCAGAACAGAATAGAATAGAAACAATAAAGCCAGAACATTGAATGCAATAAAAGACTTCAAAACAAGCCATTAGTCAATCCAAAATGGCTACCATAATATGTTTTACCTTTCAAAATAGCTGTTCCTACCATCGAATATAATATAACCAAACCACACAAAAGAGAATAGAACTCAGTCCAACAAAGCAGTGAAAATGATGTGGTTTCCCTGCTGGGATTGCTTTCTGGTGAGCCTGGATCTCTCCCCCACGCAGTCCATGAGTGGCAAAGACTTGCTGAGAGAGGCTTGGGTGTGGCTGTCCCCACCCCAGCAGCAGCTGGCACATGGCATTGCTTTCCAGGCGGGATCACCTCCTGGTGAGGCCCCTGGTTCTCTCCCCCACCACAGTCCAAGAATGGCGCAGACTCACGGAGAAGATAACCCTTTTTAAAAAGTCAAATCTTTAAGGTACAAGATAATGATTCCCATTTAAGACTCATGCAAGAGCCAGGTGAGGTAGCACATGCCTGTAATTCCAGCACTCTCTGAAGCTGAGGCAGGAGGACTGAAAGTTTGACCCCAGCCTGGACAATTTAGCAACTCAGTAAGCAGTGTGATTTTATTTTTATCAGCAGTCACTAGTAAAGATCTACTTGTTCTGGTACAAACTTTTATCAAAAAATATGAGTATACAGTAATTAATTCGATATGTGAAAGCCTGGAATTTTTAAAATATTTTATTACTTTGACTACATTCTTACCCTTATCATGATGTATATTCACATCTTAATTTAGTGTATGCACAAAACCAAATCTTCAGTGTTCCACAAAGCCCCGTAGTGCTGTTCATGTTTGTCTAGTTTTCTTTTATTCCCCCTTTACCTGAGAAACCTGGGAGAGGTTATGGCCCCCTAGAGATGTTTCCGTGGGACTTGAAGAGTACCAAGACATTTCATTAAGGCACATGAGTAAAAACAACTAAAGAGGCAAGTTGTACAGAGTGGCAGTAAATTACTTTGGGACTGGCTCCTGTAGCAATATCTTAAAATACAAAAATTGAGCACACATATTCAACAAAACACTTCCATGAAACATTTCTTTGCAATATGCACTTGTTGTACTAAGGGATTACCAGGAGAATAATTACATACAGGACACAAAATTTATAGCATTATTTATAATGGTCACCCAAGGAGTCAAGTACAAGAAGCACAGGAAATCTGTCCACACAGTAAAACGTAGAGAATCCAGCTAATGGCCTGGATCCCACAGCAATGTCTTGCATGAGTCCCGCTAAAGACCTAGAGCCCGTGACAATGCCCAGAAGTCCAACTGGAGGCCCAGAACCCACGACAATGACTCATGTGAGTCTGTTTCACAGAACTGTACTGGGAAGGCCCAAAGTCAGCTGTGGAGGCTAGAAAGTCTGTGCTAGTAGGGTGAGGATCGGTGCCAGTAGGCTGAGTGTTCTACCCTGGAGCCAGGAACCAGAGTTCCCCGAAAAGTACCACAACAAACCTCAATGACAATGAGGTCCTGAGCTCCTCCAACAATGAGAATAGCAAAGTTCACATCAGGAAGCCAGCATGACGAAAATCTGGAGATTGAGCAGCACATCATCCCCTGCCCACCCTGAGCCACACAATCCTCAAAATAAGGAGCAGAGCTCCCCTAAAGTGAACCACAGCCATTCTCAGTAACAATAAGATCCCAAGTTCCTCTGATGGTGAGCATATCCAAGCTTGCCCGCCTCCTCCAGGAGAACTAATAGCAAAGGAGAACCAACAACAACCAGGAGAGCCAACAACACTACACTACTTCTTCCTCTCCAGTTCACCTTTTTAGCTTGGCAACGATCCCCAGATGGGCCATCCACGCTTAGTGCCCTGCTGTTCAGGTCAGCTGGTATTACAAGTTTCCCAGCAGTTACTAATCCACCACAGCTCTCTTGTCTTCTGGGGGTGAAATGGTTTTGGAAGAATAAGTCATGCCACCACGTAACAGTGTTCATTCATTACTCTGTGGCAGATGGACAGGGTACAAAGAGCTGTACTTACAAGTTACCTCCTCCGGAACTTAGGTCAACCTAGAAAGGCAGGCATTTTTTTCACAATATAAGGTATTAAAAACTAAGCCTAGAAATACAGAGAAATATGCCCAAACTTAAATGTTTGAAAGTCCTAAATAATTTTAATAGGGCATTTACTATTATAGATGAGCCAATCACAATTTTTCCTAGTAACACTGGATACTCTTTAAAATATAATTTAAATTTTTACAACTAAATTAATTGTGCTGTTTACCAAAATACATTATCTCTATCTTTTTCTAATAGTTCAATCATTATGAACAAGGCTGATGAGAGAAGGTCCTCACAGGTTTAAAAAGTACATATTTTTAACAGCACCGTAAACGGAGACACACTTTTTAGCTTCCAGAGATGGAAAGGATTCTAATTTTTTCATCTAAAATTCCTATGTATAGTAATAGTTCAAAATATCCTTCAAGTGTTTAACAAGTCTCGTAGAATTTTCATTGGTTTATACATGAACTATTAAAGTCATGGATACCTCAGATATTACTAGAAGTTATTCACTTGAGAGAACACTTTCACCAGGCAACAATCTTAGAACTCTGCAAAAAACAATAGTCATTTGGAATTTGAATGAATCTCCCGATAATTTGACTTGATAAATTGTGAAGGAAAACATTAATGTATTTTACAAGCAATAATCAGGAAGTTGACTTTGAATTTTTAGTTGAATATTTATAACTATAACTTAAGAGAGAAGCTCAAAAATATACTCCAAGAAGTTAGAGTTAAATAATATCTGAGAGCTTGTTCAGGAATGAGAATTTTTAAATTTTTAGTATATTATCATGGTGATATGCTCTTTCTGCTGGTCTTGACCTTCTGAGTTAAAGCAATTCTCCTTCCATTGCCTCTAGAGCAGCTACATCCGTAGGTACACATCACCATGCTTGCCTTTGTTTGGCATTCTTGAATGCCCTAAAAATAGATAAGTGATCGAGAGAATCTGAGAATCACAGACATTTAAATGGGAACATTTGCTTGCTCGATGTTGTCAGGAGAGACATTTCTATATCTGACAAGTTCAAGAACTTTTTAAAGCTCTTCTTCGTATTTCTAAATTGCATTGATAAGATCAATTTGAGTTCCATGAGGCAACAAAAATATTTAACTAATTTAATTTATCACAGTTAATTAAATTATCTACCTGAGCAAAACCCATGTCTAATACTAAATCCCATGTCTATATTTAAAGACTCAAGACAAGATATACCTCAGGAAGCTTAACAAAAATACAAAATAAAAATCTTGCTTTCTGCATGACCTTTTAGAGATTTTACAGAAAACTAATACATATTTGAAATATGCAATCAATATTTGCATGTAAAACAGACAAGTATAAATATTATTTCAACTAGGATATTTAGATTTCACTAGAATGGTTTAAATTACACTGACAGTCAAAAAGATAGAGGATAGATGAGATAGATAGATAGATAGATAGATAGATAGATAGATAGATAGACAATCCCTGCAAAAATTTCCAGGGGAACTCATGAAAAGTAATTTTCAGGATATAGGAATGATGAAAGCAGATGCAAAATTACATTTGCAATTTTGACAAAACTATATTAGTTAATATCTTCCTGACTTATCAGATTATCGGATGTGAAAATTCCTAGAAAAGATAGATTTCAAAAACAGGTCTCTGCTGGAGCTGAGCTCTACGTTAAACCACAGGAAGAATAAAAGATCCAACTGAGATCAGCTCCACTGAAAAACAAGAGATTAGAACAAGTCAATAAACCAGATAGCAACGGAGCATCCATAGAGTGGGGGCTTTCATAAATGGAAGCTTATTGATTTATGTGTTACTATTTTTTAAATTGTAAAAATAAGATTTTGCAAAAGGCCATGATAATAGAATAGTAAATCTCACCTACTATTTACCATGTATTTTCTGTGGTTCTTGGGTTTTCCTGTGTATACTAACCAATCATGTTTATCTCAAGGATCTTACTATTTTCCTTTCAGTATTTAAAAAAGCAATACTGAAAAAAATCTTTCACATGTAAGTGTATTTAAAACTTGTGAGCTTGTAAAACTTAACCAAGGCTAAATAATAAAAATACAGATTCCAGGTTTCTTCCCTTCTAAATTCTCCACTCCAGTAGGTCTAGGATGGACACTGACGATCTATATTTTAAACAAGTATCAATAGTGATTTTTTGTAAATGCAACTAATATGAAAAATACTGCATTCTACCAACTTCCCTGAGTAAAAGATGAGAAAATCCTGGGTTTATGGGACATTTGAGGTAAACTGAAGGAAAATAACTATATTTTCTCTTTTAGAAGACAAATATATAGTCCTGCAAGTAAAACAACAAAAAAAACCCATACTTTATGCTTAATTACACATGAATACAAAACAATGGCATTTTTAAGCTTATGTTAACATGGCAACTGTAACAATGCAAAGATGATCAATTCATTCACTAAAAATGACTCTGACTCCAACACATGAGAGGCAATATAAGCATTCAACATAGCAACACCTTGAAAGAAGGGGATTCAAAAGTGTGAAAATTGCTCTTCCCTTCCAGGAATTTAGATCAATTTAAGGGAGTGAAATGTACATACAACAAGAAACATGTAAAGCTTTTGCACAAACTTTATTTTTACTACTAGATGATTTCATTAGTGAATCAACTTAAGAAATGAGTGTATCACTAATGTAGACAATAGTTGTGACAAGAAGGACTGAAAGAAGTACCACTGACCTTGACCTTGGAGCACAGGTCAGTCCGTATTTTAGAGGAAGAAAATACTGGTAAAAAGAACATGATTTCCAGAGCTTGGAAAGGATGTGATGTGTCTGAAGCGTGTCTGAGTTGTATACAAAGTCTTAAGAGCTTTGTTCTTAAGATAGATCTCTGCAAGAATCCTACATGGTTTCTATGACATTGTGTGTCATCCTAGATTGTACACTTATTTATTTAGTCACTTAGACAACAGTCATTTATAGACAAAATTCTGATCTTGCTAATCATTCTATATTAGCTCTTAAAAAGAATTATCTTCTATAAATTCTATCAAGAGTCATATTAACTTCATCTCCTGTGAACACTTTTGGATAATAAATATTCCAATGAAATTGCTTTGCAAATAAAGAATTTTTGTCTTCTCACTGTATCTACTACACTAAAATTTTAAGTGTGAATTGAAGGTAAATAAATTGTAAGACACCTGACCATAATACTCTGAAGTGTACAAAAGTGTAATCTTTACAGTATCCCCCCCCCTTTAAGTAAGAGAAAGGGTGACTCTTAGTTACTGGAGCCTCATGTAGGAGTTAAATGTCCTTAATAACCTGACTCTGATTTATGGCTTCATTGTTTCTTGCACTGAGTTGTGTAATACTGAAAGGGAAAACACATGTCTTGTTTGCTTCTGTGAAATAGGGCTGGGCTCCTCAAATTGGTTCTCTAGTCCTCATTCCGCTCATCTTCAATTAGATTTCAAGTGATTCCATTTCTTGCTTTAAGTCCCTGCACTCTGAAATCATTAATTTCAGCTGTAATTCAAATGTAGGCAAGGCTGATGGTATCTGCACTATAAGAGATTATCCCTGGCCCCAAGATTTAGGCATTATTTATCCTTAATGGAGATCAACAGGGTATTTTTCATCAGTAATGTTGCCATTAGAACTAACAGGATCAAGGTATATAGTAATTATGATCTGAAAGATGCTATCTTATTCTTTATAGGAAAAAATGCTATTGTAAGTGGTAAATGATCTTTTTTATTACCTCTGCACTCTTGGTTTGGTCACCCCTTGAGAGTGAGGTTACAAGTACAAATACAGGACCAGTCCCAAAGCAATCCCTTCTCTGAGTCCATCACTATAGCCCATAAAATTTACTCACGAGTTAAAAAAGGATAGAGGGTACAGAGTTCTCTTTCTGACATCAGATATCACAGAAGAGACTTCTGATCCATACATCATGTCTCCTTCTCCTCCTCGGACTTCAGCATCAGCAGTGATGAGAATCCTGTGTGACAGATAGCTTGCCACCTAGGCACGCACTAATGTACACATCTTTATTCCCTCTGCCCAGAACATTCCCCAACACTGTTAAGTCCACTTGCCCATATGAAGGCAAATTATAGAAGTGCAGGGTTACTACGTCCAGCAGTGCCCCATAATGGGGCACAGAAACCAGTGGATAAGTGCCTCTTGTCCTTGGGCTGACAGTTCTGGGAGTACATGAACAGTCTATCTACTTCTCAGTGGGACCTAGTGGGATTAAGTGAAAGTTGCCCACAGCCAAAACCTGAATAATATGCCTGCATGCCAGTTCTTATTCCACCGCTATTTCACCTCAGCTGTTACTTCACCCAACCCTGCATCATCTCTAATATAAACTACTCTCTCCCTTGGTCTCAGCCTCCACTTTCACAAGAACTCAAATGGAGATAGGTAACTTTGTTACCAATTTATTATCCCTTTATAGAACAAATCAGTAAACTTCCTCTGTAAATAAGCACAAAAAAAATGTCTGCGGTTCATATGGTTTTGGTCATTGCTACTCAGGATTTCCATTTTAGAATAGCCAATACCCAATTAGTGAATATCACTCTGTCCCGATAAAAATTTATATCTAAAAACTGGTTGGTAATCAAATTTCTTCTGTTGTTCATGGGTTGCTGACCCCTTTGAAAATAATGAATTATTTACCCAGTGAAGTAGAAGACTCTTAGTTGTTCCTAACCTTAAGTATTCTAATGATCTAATTGATGAAATTAATAATTATCTTTTATTGAAATCATGTAAAGACATTGTTCATACAATATGTCTTGTGCACAAAATCATATTTGATTCACAAAATTTTTATTACATTTATGGAGAAAATAAAGTTCAAAAACACTGTGCTATTCATCATATTGCTTAACAACTAGTTCTCTGCCTTCTTTTAAGTTTTTATAAAGATACATTGAGTATATTAAGATATACAATATATGATTGTGTATACAACCATATATATTACAATGATTACTAGAGTGAAATGAATGAACAAATCCATCATCTCACATGGTTACCAATTTCTCTTCCCCTGTGGGAAGTACAACTGTGATAAGTACATGAAGGAATTGTACTTCCTGGTTCTCTTTCTGGTGGGATGAGGCCATCTAGTTATTTCTAGGCCTTTCATTATACAAAGTAATTGGTACCCTATGACACTCAGAGTCCCTTTATCCCTTTGTGCTGTTACTTACAAATCCCAAAAAGTGAGTTTCAAGTTCAAGATTATAGACTATGAAAATTCCATGGACACATACCATGACAGAGAAGTATATCTTTCAGAAGTTAATAGTTACCACTGCCTAAATTAACAATCCTGATTAATACAGAAGACAGATAACTTGGTCACTGGCACTGATAATAAGTCGTATAGATCGAGTTGATACGTGGGTCTTCAAACTTTCTTGCTTGATGGCTTTCCAATGTACCTCCCTTACTTTAGGTAGGGTCTTTGCTATACAACAATGAAACAGTAAGGCAAATTCTCCATGTGAAGGAATGCCACTGTATAAAGAACCAAAAATCTGTCTTAACTGTGTTCAAAACCCCAAGAACTATAGAAAATTTGATAAAGGAGAAAAAAAATGAACACTAATTCTAGAAAATCTCTAAAGTTTACAAAATTGGCACTTACTGGTTTTTCCATTTCTTTCCTTCTGTGATCTAAGCTGGGCCAATCAGCTGGTTTCACAGACAGCCTGCAGCTGACGGCGATCCACTGGAGCCATTCAGTGCCTTGCCTGGATCCCATGACCTTAATAGTCTAAGATCATAGAGTAGCAGCTTTCATCGTTACATCTGAACTAAGATCTTCAGAAAGAGAAATAAGAGTCATGCAGAGTCCCAGAGAGAGCTGTGGCAGCTCTTGAGATCTTGATTTCACTCGGATTGCTCTCATTCAGAATTAAAAAGATAGCATGCCCTGAGTCTGACAATAGATCCTTTCAGTTTTCTTCAGCTAGACCAAATTGTTTTCTTAGATGTTTCTATCCCAAAGTCCTAAAACTGCAACTCTCAATCTGTGAAAAATTTTACATTGGTTGCTCAAAAGTTTAATTAATTTTGACTAATTAGCCATATCTCCCAGTAAAATTAACTGATCTCAATGACTATTATGAAAATTCCTTATTAAAATGATCCACTCTTAAGTACTATACAGGTAAACAATTAACAATCAATCTTTGATGGTAAACTCTGGTGTTAGGTTGGAATATTTTAATCAATTCCTCTCCAATTCTCTTCAAATTATTCTCACATCCTTTGTCAAGTCTGACTAATCCTAACACAGCATACGACTCCCATACTTAGGGTCAGAAAATACATATTTCTTAATACAAACAGGAAAACAGTGATCTGCAAGATTAAATTTTACTATCATAAAACTAATTAGGAAAACAATGCAGTGTTTTTGTTTCTAAAATATGGTCATTACCACGGGTTCATTTTTACAAAATTATATACCAAATTACAAATTATACTTTCTTTTCTCAAAGTGATAAAATAATTCACATTAAACAGAGATCTCATATTTTGTCTTACAAAAGAAAGTGAATTATATTCTATGGTAATGTGATACCAAGGAACATGCTTTTATAAGTTCTTGAAATGGTTGATTTTGAATCATTTGGTTTATAAATAGAGCAACATGTTAGTTGTAAAAAGAAAGATAAACATCTATTTTAAAATTATTTATTTAAAAATATGTTTATTTTTATTTAAAAAATGTATTTTTAAAATATCATTTATTTTAAAATTATAATGAAATTACTCATTTAACACTTTGACTAAAACTATAATCATAAAATAATCCAATGGAATATTTGCATCAAATTTTTTTGAAATTCAGAACCCTAATCTGGATTAATATTATATGTTGCCTCAGAAATTGCAGCTGGCTGCCTCAGGAATTATACAGATATATAGCTGTATATCTCTAGGATTGTCAGTAAAAGAAAATATCACTTATTACCTAAATATTTGAAGTTTGTGAATTTTAGTATTAACAATTTTTTCAGAATGTTGATGTTTATTTGGATCAAATTTGCTCTAGAGGTATTAAAGTCATGGGACTAATTATACTTTTTCCTATCTATTCCAGCATTGAATGATATTGTTATTTTCTATGGTTTTATTTCTATTTTGAAAATTCAGTTCACCTAACATTTGGGGAAATATTTTTGAATATAGGTTTTGTGAAGGAATTCTATTCCAAGTTATAAAATTTTATATTAATATATGAGCCATTGAAAGAATGTCTTTCACATGCTAAAAATCTGTGAGTGGCTTTAAGTTTTCATACAGTCTTGGAACATTCATGATAAGGGTGACGTTAGTTTAATGTTTAATATTTAATAAGAATTAATTTAATACCATTACACATGTTTAAATACAGTATGTAGTGCAGCACTAAAACTTCTGATTTATCAATTCATTTTTATATTCACCTTTTGGAGAAAATTGTAGACACATTAAACTGCTTACACTAGCTTTTTATATAACTACAAAACGAAAAAGCAAAATTTGCAGTGCCATTTGGCTGGCTAATTTATTTAAAATATGATAACTGTAAAACCTGGTAGAAGGTCATAATTATAATTTTTTTCTCTCTGTGAAATCTGTGATAGGTCTCTCTATATTCAGAGAATTCAGCATTTTTGCCCAATCTTATGGGATAAAAAAAAAATCAAAGAAAGACAATCTACAACTGCAATTCCTTGCTAAAACAGTATGTAAGAACACACATATGTTAATAAGGCTTACCATTTCAAGGAGAAGAGACAATTCCTTTCTTTTACCCTAAACATCTAGAAGAGTGGTCCTATTAATTCAAGGTCTCTTACACTTTCAAAGGAAATCATCTAAAATTTTATGCGGCTGTTTAAATGATTGCTTTGGGAAATTTATATGGTAGTCATAGGAACGGGTAAAGAAGTCAAGGCAACGTTGATCATTTTAATGGTGTGCAAGTGATCCTTCCAATTTGTAAATACCTTGGACAACGCTTCTAGGTCATGAGTGATCAGAAAAGGCATTTATGCAAAATTAATGAAATAAAATACAAGCTCATTAATAGCTAGAATCCCCTAAAGTTTTTTTAATTGGTTAAGGTCATTGGAAATATTCCATCTGAGCTTTTGAAAAATTAAAAAAAAATTTTAATAGGGTATTGCATTCTTAAAAAATTTCTCTTTGATTAACTGGAACTAATTCTTATGTTCTTAGTTTTTGAACATTCTGTTTCCACAGAAAGCCCTTCTCCACAAAATGTATTTCCCTGTTTCCACCAACATTTGCTTGCCTAAAAGGTAAGCAAAGGTCTCAGTGTGGCTGTTGATATTTTAGCACCAGTATAATTTGACCCTAATTCTTCATGAAGACCATGCTTACTTCTTTGGTTTCTAGGGAGGATTAAGTGGGCTTGTATAATTCATGCCCCTCACAGTCTCCTGGTGCATGGCTAGGTGAGTCACAGTCGTAAGTGACACACTACTGATACAGATGTCAACTCCTGGTATCTGCAGGTCCTTGCATTATACAAACCCAGAGGAGAGGAGCTATAAAGGTTGAGAGCCATATTATTATATGGTCATGATTCAGATCCTCTAGAACTCTTCCTCACTTCAAGCTCTATTATCAGGTTCTTTCTCCCACTTTTTTGCCAAATTTCTACCCTAGTGGTCTGGTACTACATTATTTTGGGGAGAAAACAAAAAGTAACTATCTACTTCTATGAAATTATAAAATTCTTCTATAACAAAAGTAAATGTATCTTTTGGAGATATACTGAGGCACAAAAATTCTTGGATCCAGCAAACTTTCTGCTTCATAATTCTCCAAAGGGGAAATTACCACATACAGAAAAGTCCAAGAATTTAAGGGAAAAGCAGAGCATATTAGCACTTTGTGTCTTTCACAAAATTTTTCCTTGACAGATTTTTAAAACACAAGTCGAAAACATCATCCAAAATATTTTCATTCCCTTTGGTCAAGTGATGAGTGTAGGTTTGGTCAGGTGACTTAGCATTGTTGGTGAGACCTTAACAAATGTGATGCATGGGAACTATGCTTGTCTTTTCAGCCTCCGGCCCCCTCCTCCTTGCTGGGACCTTCTAGTCACTATGTGAAACGGCCCGGAGTGGCCTCTGCAGGGGTGGCAGACCATGAAAAGTTGGTGTTGTCCTGATATAACAGCTAATGAAACCATCCTAGATCATCCAGCCCTAAACAAGCTGGGCTTGTTTAGATCAGAACCTCCCAGCTGCGCTGCAGAATTGTGGGACAATAGTTGATGTTTTAAGTTAGTCCAGTTTAAGATGGTTTGTTCTTCCACAAACCATGAGCCGCAGGATAAAATACTGTTACACTGCAGTCAGATGTAACAGGGTACAGCAGGGTAAGATTTGTCAAGTCAGCACAGTTTAATACTTTGTCATTTTCTCTTAAAAATATTGTACAGTTTATTCTGTCTTGCGGAGGAATTAAAACAGGTCAGCAGCAGCAGCACGTATCTACCCAGCAATACACTTGGATATGTATATTTAGCACTGAGTATTTTTTGTATTTGCTAATATCAATAGTTTCAAAGTGTAAAAATTGGAGTGAGAGACTGTTTGTCTTTGACTTACTTGAGAAATTCTGCCCAAAGGAAAAAAAATTTTCTGGAAATAGGAAAGATCATCCAGCTGTATTTTTTTCTGGGTCCATAGACACCATTACATGGATCCTGATGTGACCAAGAGTAATAAATAAACAGCTGCACTTATTTTAATAACATGGGTTAAGAGCTCAGTGGAAAAGAGATTTTCTCCTTCTGAGCAGGAAAAAGAACCAAAGGAGAAGTCTTCAGCATTTGTTTGCTATATGCACAGGTGTGTTTGCTGTTCAATACCAGTGCATAAGATCAGAGGTCAATACCAGTGCATAAGATCAGAGTTCAAAGGTGACTTTGTGCGTAGCAAGGCTACCCTTGGCTTTTTGCTCACACTCACTGAATTGTTGCATAATGTTGTGTGAACCTGGTGCACTAATCTAGATTCTCTAAGAAGCTATACAAACTCAACTACCACATGGCAAGCAGCACATCTTCCTTTATATTATGCAACAGATAAGGAAAAAAATCACAAAATTGAGGCCGTTGGTTTATTTTCTAAAGCAATGATTTATTTAGCAAGTTTTGTCCAAATCCATTCATTTTTGACATGGTGAGGAAGTTGCAAACCAACAAACATCACACAAAAATTTTTAATAGCATCCACATCAATAAAGGTGTCCCTTTCTAGTTTATGACTGAAACTCAAGTAACGATAAACAGTATTATTGATTCCTTCCCACACAATCTCCTTTTGAATCACTAATTCATTAAAGAACCATTTAGACTGATAAGGTCCACAAATTTCATAGCCTTAGATCTTCAAGAATAAAGTTTGGATGCTAGATTTTAAAATGCCCTAATGTGGTGATAGATATCACTTCAACTAAAATTACTGATTATAGGAAATCAAGTCTATATGGATCAGATGATATGCAACATTTGGGAAATTTTTTGAAATCTGTATATATTTGTGCATAGATTATAAGACATACTTTTAATATTTTTTCTTCATTAGTCAATTCCAGAGTGAGGAATCTGGTAGCTGCCTTATTTTGTTTGATTACTAGGTGATTTCCCTTGAAAAATACTAAACAAGATAAATTGCTTTTCTTAAAAATAGGGGAAAAAACAACTAACTAGAATTTACTTCTATTTCCACAGAGCCAAATGCTAAGTGATATTTGAAGTAAAGATAAAACACTTGTTTCCAAAAGTCAACATAAATCTTTACTGCAAATATTTTCTCTTGATGTCCTGAAAAACAAGTCAGTATTTTTAAACTTATTTTCATCTCACTTAAATCTTTTTTTCCTATCATAAAATGTTATTCATTAACTATTCTCTCATTTTTATCTTTCTGTTTCCTTCATTATCATCTATACTGCTATTTGGATCTTAAGTGGCTACCTCATGTTTTAAAGATTTTCATCTAACACACAAATATTTAAAATAATTCTCTTCCCATTTTTCCTTGTAGTAGAACATGCAAATAATACCAATGATGGCAAACAGAGCCAAATCAGTAACCATTAGACCTGTCATTGAAAATACAAAAATGTTCATATACTTTGACTCATTAAGGTCTTTCCTGTGAAGTTAAGTTCAAAACAATTACAAAGAATAAGAATGAATGACAAGTCGCATGAACATTCCAGGGCCATGAATTTTGAAAATTCCTTTGTTATAACAAATATATGTATTCCAAGTATACAAAAATTGGGGAATGTGATTACATAGATTCTGATATGCAACAGACTGGTAACCCATGATTAAAATATAAATCTGAAGACCATATAGACAATGTTTACAATATGAAGTTAAAAGTCAGACTTTAATACAGCATCTGTGCAATGTTTACATCTTTCTCAAAATATGTATGCATATCTTTGAGAAATGGAAACAATTTAGGAACATGAATCAGAACAGAGTAATGATATTTTTAAGACACCAAGTTTTTAAAAGTTTCCTTATAATCCTGATCCTTGACTTTCAATTTTAAAAACTAATATTTAGTTTCACTAATGAACTCACCCTTTAATTCAGATAAAAGTATCTTGTAGAAATCTCAGATCATAAGCTCCCATGATGAATACATATAACTATTTATTAGTATCAACCATTAAATTCTCTCTGGCTCCCTCTTCTCCTAATCCTCTGTCAGTCCTTGTATTCTCTGCTTCTTTGAGGAATTCCAACTTTGTTTATCTTCATTCTTCAGCTGTGGATCATTATTTCCTCCTTCGTTCTTCATTAGATGGATTTGCAAGCAGCTCTTCTTCTTTATAAATGTCTATTTCAAAATCATTGGTATCTATTACTTCCGCTTTTCTCTGGATAATAGTTATATTCTGGGTTCTTTTCCTTTAGGCACAAATGATTATCATTGTGATCTAATATGATACTGTTGAAACTCTGGGATTCCCCTGATTGTCCTGCTTAGCAGAAATCCACATATTGTTCTTTTGCCTGTGCTTATAATTTTTACTTAAAGCTCTCACATCTTGATCTATTACCAAGTTTCCATTTGAAATTAGTACGTGGTTCTCTGATGCAGTTGCCCATCTCCAGAGGAAATTGACTCAATTCTCTTTCACCTCAGACTTCACCTAGCAAAGTACAGAGAAAGGCAGGGAAGAAGAGAAAGAGGGAGAGGAACACAGAAGAAGAGAGACACAGGTTCAAGATGTAACAAAACAAAGCCTATATATTTAAGTGTTCTATTTTTCTTCCAGCTTTTCTCATTTGAAGTTTTCCAAAATAAATTGTTAAGAAAGCAAGGAAGTGGTAAGAGCCTAGTTTGAAGTCAATAAATATAGACAAATATCTTTCATTAAATCCTGGTATGAAAGAGGAGTAAATTATAAAAGTAAATGGGAAAGGAGGGACTATCTAAATGTCTTGCCTTTTATGTTAAAAAAAAGTATTCTAGCTATTTACATAAACTTATATGATTTTAACTATGTTAACGTTTGAGATGCCTTACAAAATTTCTGCCACCCAAATAAACATTGATTTATTATATTCCCATTTTTTGTGTCTCATTAAAAATATTCTATTTTGTTAATCTAGACAGTCTCTATTGACAAAGATATAAACAAAGCCATTCATGGAATAGAGAGCTCGGAAGTATAGTTAATTGACTTTGATAATGGTACAAAAAACAAGTGAGTAAAAAGCAGTCTTTTCAGCATCTGGTTCTGGAACAACTGGGTCCACATGCATAACAATGAGTCTAGATACAGATGTTACAGTACTCCCAAAGATAGCATAAAATTCATAGGAGACCCAAATACAAGACACATAACTAGAATAGAATACAGGAGAAAAGCAAAATGTATGTATGTATGGCTCTGACTTCTCAGATACAGCACAATTCATGAAAGAATGAATTCATAAATTCAACTGAATAAATATTAAAAATGTCTGCCCTGTACAAGACAGTCAAGAGAATAAGAAGTCAAGCCAGACTAAGAGAAAGTACTTGCAAAAGACATATATGATTAAATGACTATTACACATGATATATCAAGAATATTTAAACTCAACAATAAAAAAATTATACTTCGTCCATTAAAATGTGCAGATGGCAAACAACACAAGCACACGTTTTCCACATCGTACATCACTATGGAAACAACAGTGAGTACCACTATGCACCTCACAGAATTGCCCAACTCCAGGACCCAACTCCAAATGCTGGCTAAGACATTGATAGAGCTATCATCAATGCTGGTCAAATACAAACGAAGGATAGTTTGGCAGTTCCTTACAAAACCAAAACTTAGCCTTACCACACAATCCAGAAATCCTTCACCTTAGTGTTTACTGAAATTAGAAATCAGTTGAAGAACTGTACCCACAGAAAAACTTGCACAGTGATATTTAAAATAGCTTTATGCACAATAAGTAAAACTTGGAAGCAACCAAGATATCTCCCAGTAGCTAAGTGGCAAGGACATCCAAATGACGGGCTCTGTTCAGCATTAACAAATGAGCAGCTGAGGCATAAACAGGCATGAGGGAAATGTAAACCTGTATTCTTAAATATAATAAGCCAATCCAAAAGCCTGCGGACTGTAAAGTTCCAATCACATGACATTCTAGAAGGGTAAAACTGGGGCTAAAAATTAGTCATTGCCGTAGATTAGAGGAAACATAAGGGTGAACAGATACAACACAGAAGATTCCCAGGTCATTAAATCTATACTATAGGATACTATAATGGTGCATGTACATTTATCCACTCTCAAAATCCATGTAATATCCAACACCCAGAGAGACCTGATGTCAACTATGCATTTGGGAGGATAATCATGTGTTAAGGTCAATTCATCAACTGCTGCAAAAGTGCCTGTCATGCAGTCTGCACTGAAGAGAGCTCTTCTTTGGTGGCAGGGGCTATCTAGGAAATCTGTATTTTCTCTTCTGTTTTCATTCCGAGCCTAATCCGCACTCTAAATGAAAACCACTTTAAAGGAAAAATAATTCTAAATTTATGACAGGTATTAGGTTGATGACTGAAATAAGGACGAGTTATAACTAACAAAAGGTACTACTAAATAGCATATACTATTTTAATAAAATATTCACAAATTTTTCATGAAACATTATATGCATCTTTGAACACTTTCCTATGAAAATTTTGCTTTCACTAAAATATAGTTTTATTTTTCCTTGCCCAATAGTATTTCTCATTTAAAAACTGGGAGATTTTTCAGAATGATGAAAAATTTTCCGTGTCTTGTGGTTTTCTAAATTTCTGAGGTTGGAAACAGTTGAATTATTGAACTTCTTTAGAGGACAAAAGAAAGGTTAAACATCCTCCCTCTTCTCTGACCCAAGAAACTTATGAATTTTCTAACACTTTAACAGGCCAAATATTTGGAATATAATATTGTAATCCTGGTAATAGCATAGAGATTTGTTGAGAAAATGTCACATCAACTTTTCTGTAAAATGTGACCACATGTAAATTTATTACACACTGAATTTATCAGGGAGAAAGCTGACTGACAGGCTCAGGAGTGAGGCAGTCAGGGCCACAACAAAGCATTCTGCAAAGGTCATAGCAGTGCCGAAGGCTGCCTCCCAGTAACCTGCAGTGCCTCGGTCACATCGGCTAAATGTATCCTGGGTATTCTAAAGGACAGACAAACCAGAATTTGTTTTACATTGTGTTAGAGCATGTGTGCTGTTGAAAGGGCTCTTTGAGAAAAGTCTTGGCCCTGCCTGAAGGTATTTCTGTAGCAGACCTCCAGGGATAAGAAACACCGGTTCATGTCTAATTATTTTATCAAATGTCTGCCTTGCCACCCACATGCCCAAATTCTAAAGCAAGTGGGTAGCCTTTCAGTCAAAAAGACAGGACATGCACACTTGAGAGATTCCCATCAGAAAATCCATGGAGACTATCGTGGCTCTAAGAGGGAAAGGACAAACTAACGCTTTATTTCCCGAGATTCTCTTATTTTCAGTCTTTTCAGTTCTTATCATAAAAAGATGCACATTGACTCTACAACATTAACTCTTCTAATGTTGCAATGGCTGCTCAGAATAATACTTTAGTATCATACCCTTGTCTTTTGTGAAATACTGATGTTATACTACACAGTCCTTCATTTATTAATACAGCTTGAGTTATTATGAACTTCCTTGACACTGACAGATTAAATAGGAAAGAAAATGCAGAATGTACACAATGGAATATCAGTTCACTCCAAAAAAACAATGAAATTCTAATACCTGTGACAACTTCCACAGAACTGTGGGGTATATCATTTTTCTGCATTAGCTCGGCACCAAACCACAAATATCACATGCTTCACTCATATGTTGAAGCTATAACTACTGACTTCATAGAAGTAGAGAGTAGAATTGTAGAGGATAAGGAAAAAGAAAATGAGGATAGAGAGAAGTTGGTAACAGGAAACAACTAGAGTTAGGTAGGAGTAAGAAATTCTAGCCACATGGAGTAGGATGACTAGGATTTAGGACAATTTGTTGTCTATAAAGAACTAGAAGAAAAGTTCAAGTGTCCTTCATATAAAGAAATGATAACTGTTTAAGGAGTTAGAAGTGTTAATTGCCCTGATTTGAAATATATACTTGTATCCAGTTATGGAAATATACCTCTAAAACCATATGATTATTATAGGACAATAAAAATACATTTTGCAAAATGTAAACTCCAAAGAATATACTTTGCAGGCAAATATACGTGGAATATGTAATCGAACATCAATCACAAGACAGAAATGCAGGATAGGAAATTTAACATCATTTTTTCATAACCAAATGCAACCTGTTTGACCCCAGTATATCATTTCATCTGAATAATTTGGTCTTTCTTCTTTGAGCCTATGAATGTAACTGATTTAGGGAGTTCAAGACAAAAAGTGGTTCTGAGTCTTTTTATATTCTTTTAAATATTATTTCCTTTGCCCAGATGTTGGCTTTTGAAACTCAAATATCAGGTATTTGATTCTGTTTGTTTTTTTTTTTTTTTGAATTGTGTGCCATATTTATTCCAGGTCTATTTGATAAATTTCTTTAATTTGGGGCAAAAATAATTGCCAAAGGGAGTTTGTTAAAATATATCAAAGGTGCATATTTCAGGGCTCAACTGTTGGAAATTCAAATGTAGAAAAGAGAACCAGAAACCAGTATTTTTAAAAAGCATCCCAGATGAAGCTCAGGAAGAAAGACCCACTGTTCCAAGAATACTGAGTTAAAGTCTGAATTTCATAAGGGGAGAGGCCTATTTTTGTTAATCTCTTTATCCTACTCAGCACATGGTATAAAGAAACTGTTTAATGCTGGGTGGATGAGTAAACTATATTTCTAAAAATACACACCACTTTCATTTGTTTGTTTCTAGCAAAAGCACTGCCAAATTTGCTCTTTACTGGAATATTTTGAATTGTTATCTTTGTGTTTCTGCATTTCTTTACAGATCAAGCTTTTCAATACAAAGCCCAGATCAAGCTTCTTCAACACAAAAAGCCACAGCCTCAACAAAATCCCAGGAAGCAGAACTCAAGCAGTGAAATGTAATGTTTTGCTTCTTTGTCACTGTTCACCTTTCAAAAATATAAGATATAATGCTAAACCAAAATACAAGTTTTTTTTAAAAAAACTTGTGACTTGTGAATCATTGTGGCACGTTGTTTATACAAAAAAATAAGAGGAGTTATTTTTGCATTGGTAAATACATGACTATTAAATATTTAGATCTGCACAATGAATTTCTCCATGCTTTAGGAATAAAGTATTCTTAAAAAGAATACTTTTTAAAGAAGTGAAGATAAGTAAGGATAGTGATTTGCTATTGGCCTCTATGAATTAATATAGTCTATAAATTAAGTGATAGTATTTTAAATCATAGGCGAAGGGAAGTGACAAATATGAATCAACTGTTACAAAATAAGGCTACATATAAATATTCTGAGATGAGCTTAGTTCTGACTTTGTAACAGAGAACACAGGGATAGTGTGACAGTCCACCTTACCTGTGACACACTGACTGTCTTTAGGATCTACCTAGGAGAGAAGTGGGGCACTCTTACCCAGGTGCCTGTTTGTCATGGAGACTGACCTCAGAGTCTCTCTGTCCCTTGCCCTTTCTCTCGGATACATTTCCCTGTTCTGTTTTCTGACCACTGAGGACTAAGAAGCTATGCTCTGCTTTACCCTTCCACCCCGATGTTTCTGCCTTGCGGTGGCCACACATAGACTGACCCTCCTGAAATTGTGAACTAAATTAGACTTCTCCTTCTTTAAATTTTGGGTGCCAGGTATTATGTCCAAGCCATGGGAAATGACTAATGCAAAGGATAATTAGTGTGTCCTTGTTGCACAAAGTTCAGAAAGAGCCTCAGTATAATCAAGCCCTCACGTAATATCTGCTAGATAGCCAAGTCTGTAACTCACAACACATGGCCTCTGCCTTCCAACTCTAATTCACATAATCTGGTTATCTTGTTCTGCAAGAATTAAAAAAGTCCATTTGAGTAGGGTAATTGCAGGTGAGTGATATCCAAGACTGAGAAAATGTAGAATATTAGATTTAGCAAAATGTTATAGCATGATTCATATTTGTTGATTGTGAAAATGCTTTGGGAAGATTGAATTAGCAGAAATAGGACCTT
Source organism: Dolichotis patagonum (assembly GCA_004027295.1). Lineage (NCBI taxonomy): Eukaryota > Metazoa > Chordata > Mammalia > Rodentia > Caviidae > Dolichotis > Dolichotis patagonum. Next base: position 111,339 of record PVJX010002099.1, on the reverse strand, counting down.
TTAGGAGGCTCAGAGAAAAGAATCTCTAAGGCATATAATTTTGTAATGAATTTAGTTATTTGCGCATCTAAGTGAGCATGTCTAAAATTAATATAACCCCCACAAAGGGGTAGAGAAGTGAAGAAAGTCAGCATGTAACCCAGTTCAAATTTGACATTTGACTCACAAATATACTGAAAGTAATCATGAAAATTTAAGATGAGTCTATTTCCCTTAATTCTAGTCAGAGTAGAACAATTATCCAGATATTTAGACAAAAGTCAAAAGGCAACTGTGCCTGAAATACATCTTTCTGTGTTATTTGGAGAATTGTTTTGCTCTATTACTAAACTATTACCACAGAGTTTATAATTTTGGTCTTGGAGTAACTATAGATTTCTTTTCAACTTTCATCTTTTCTCTTGTCATAGACAGAACAGATCATAAGACAAAGGACACGTATTTTAAAAGCATTGGACTTCAAAGGACATCTTCAATTAGCAAAGAGTTTTATGCAGTGGAATGACTCGGATTAGTTATTTGGTATGAATTACAGAGTGGCAGCACTGGTGTGGAAGGGAAGGTTGCCTGGCCCGGCACGAATTACAGCCAGATGCTTCATTTCTCCTTTCATTGGCCCTGATACGTGCAGCAGTGCACAGGTTTTTGGCAGCAACTGCACTCCTATCAGAAGATACCACGCCTTCAGCCTTGCTGGCTTCCTCTGCAGTGCTAGCCAGCAGCCTGCAGGATGAAGAAGCCAGGCCCACTGCCTCCCTGGGAGGAAGCAAAGATGCCATTTTGGACAGTGAACAGAGTCACCTAGATGAGGTGCTAACACTGAAGCTTTCTTTGTTAAAAAAATTCAAAAAATACATGTAGGAGAGATAATTAAGGGTAACAGCCACCAGGCATGTTAAGTTAATCAGCTCTTAAATGAAAAGTACCATGTGCTTTACTAATAGGACATAACACAATATGTTACAGCCTAGGAATACTTTTATAATAAATAAAGTTGATCTTAGACTTTTTTACATCCTTGTATGTGTTCATTTACTAAATGGAGTGATGGGCATTTAAAAATAAATAACAGTGAAGGGAAGTCAATCTTCCCAATCTCAGTAAACAATATTTGGGAGTTTTCTTTCTCACAGAACTACAGAAAGGTGATTTGTGGTGTGATTTTGCTCAACTCTTTCCCCATGCATATTATCTCTGCAAGATGAATCTTCCCTAAGACATGGATTGCCCTTTTATGCTGACTGCATGCGTGTGTATGCATAAAATGCCACATTTCCAATTAGGATGTGTACACTCAGGAAGTATAACATATCAGGGCTGTCACGCTAAAAGCCCTACTGCTCAGGAGAATTTTCCATATCACTCTGCCAAGCTTATAGCACTTGGCTATTAGTTTTCTTCGTCTTCTCTTTTCTTACCTTTGATTACAAAGTCATCCTCCCTCTCAAGCTAGATATTCCTTTTTAGACAGCCCTAGAAATAAAATGAATTGGAAATCTCTGTTGTTAAAATTTAAGTAATGTTTTGCTTTATCCCAGTAAGATGCAATCCCTGTTTTTTCCAGTATGGATTACTTTCCACCAATTTAGCTTTTCTCCTTCATATAGAAAAATGTGTTGTTGACATGCTACTGAACTAGATTGTTTTCTGTGGGAAGATCTACAGGGGGCAATTTGTATTGAAGTTTAGGGCTTCTTTATGTTCTCTTTGAAAACAGTAAATATGTTACAACTAGAAATGTTGCCATATTAATGTAAATTAATGGTACACCCATTTAGTGGATAATGCCTAGTAGGATAATGAGAGCTTCTAAATTTTAAACACCTTGAATCATAAATGTACTGTTTAAGAATGCATAATTTTTTCTACAAATTTTAAATGTTTATTTTGTTGACAACCAGGGAAAATGTAAATCGATAGATGGGCAAATATCGATATCCAATTGTAACAGCGGGTAGTGATACGATCCCTTTGGGTATGCAACATTCAAAGTCACATCCGTGTTCAAAAGCATAAGTCCTGAAAGCCCAGGTGGATTTAGTAGAATACTGTTATGTCTGCCTTGAGTTTAGAAGTGATGTGGCTGAGGCAGGGAATCTATGTGCCCTGGTTCAGAAATCCTTGGTGACTCAGGCACCTCGGGTCCAAAAGCCTGCACGTTCATAGGCGAGTGCACTTACAGCTTCATTACCTGGGAGACACAAGATCGCAGCACTTGAGGAGACACTGCAGACCATTTGGTCTGTCTTGTTCTGATGGTCACAAAATAATTACCAGGTTTTTTTCAGGCTGGACAATCAATAAAGCGTTCTAATGCCTTCCATTTGGTCCTCTACAATATTGGTTTAAATGTCCCCATCTTGTTGTTAAGGTTCCCTTTCTCTGGTTTTCTCCTCAGTGCAAGTTGATCTTTCTAAAAGGAAAGAGGCAATAACTGGCTAATTGGCAGAGCACATTCGCTCTCCTTCAAAGCACATTAGAGGGAGCAGCTCTGTGTGTAGCACTTAGTTCTGCTGATGACTTGGGGAGAGGGAGGTTTCACTATTCACAGAAGGGAAAAACTAGGCCTGAGAACAAGAAGGACATTTTTCCTAGGCTTATTTACTCCATGCAAGTGTGGGCTTACATTTTAACACTGCTTATTTAGTTTATCTGTTAGGTGGGGTTTGTTTGTGTATTTGTTTGGTACTAGGAATTGAACTCAGGACCTCACACTTGCCAGGCAGATGCCTTGCTGCTGAACTATATCCCCAGCCCCACCTGTTAAATTTTGACACTAACATTTTAAGGCTATAACAGTGGGCTATTATAGGCTTTAGTTTTATTAAATGTTTAATGAAAAAAAGATTTATTATCTCAGTGTACATCAGATTTTTATGTGTTCTTTCCTTGAGAGCCATGCATGCTTTCTAGATGGTTTGAAGGGAAAAGATTAAGTGATTTCTGTGGGATCGCACCAAAATTTAGTGCCTCAGTTCAAATCAGAGAACTAGATCATAGCCCTTTCCTCTAGTCTTCACTCCATGTAGCTTCCTATTTCATAAAGCAATAACTTGTACAGAAAAGGAGATATGTGGAATTTATGCTTCAGTTTTACCATTTCCTTCAGTGGGTCTTTAAAAAAATGCTTAATGTGCCACGACCTCCCAAAGTAAAATTTAGTTCTTAAATTCGATGTGCATATAACATTTAAAATTCTGACACAAAAGAGGGAGGAATTATTTTGAAACAATCATTAGCAAAAATTCCAGTGATTACATGTCCTTAGAAATAATATTCAAGGCTGTCATTCTAAGCTTATGGAATAAACAATCAGCATTACACAAGTTTGATAAAATAAATGGATGGAAAATTGTCATTGCCATCCAGAAACTTATAGTGGTCTTATAAGTAAAAATACTGTAAACAAAAGCAAACAGTACAAGACTGGACATGTTTAAGTACTAACATGTGTTGTAGGTTGTCTCTATTCAGTCAGAAAGCAAGAGAGGAAAGATCCATCTTGTTGCTTGGAAAAATTGGCAATGTTTTCTCTAGATCTCAATGGCCCAGCACAAAGACAGAGGGAAGGTGCAGACATGCTCTAGAAGGAGTCTGAGAATCTAAGCATGGTATGTTTTTGAACTAGTACAATATGCAAAAATGCTGTCTGCATGTTCATTTGGTCATCAGTTTGGCAAATATGTAGGGAGTTCCACCACTGTAAGTGCTACAGATGGTGAAAAAGGAAAGAAGGTAAAATTTCTATTATGATAGGTCCCTGTAGGAAACTATGCAACATACTTAAATATGTTAAGTGAGGAGACTGTAACAGAGACCATTTACACACATGTGAGCAGGTTTTAGAGAAAACAACAAAGGACAAGATAATACTCCGGAATTAGCAACAACAACAACAAAAATTAGTTAACTTCTCAATGGAAGGTAGCCAGATCTGGAATCCAGAGAGAATACTTGCAGGAAAAGGGTCATGAGAGCAGCCTTCAGAGGGTCCCTGTCAAGTTGCTGAAGGAAATTTGATGACTAAGTAGCCTCCTCCTGCCTCTTCACTGGCTGGAACAGCCTCCTGTTAGCTAAACCTGACTGGAAAGCAGAAGGAGGCCAATGTCTGCAGTCAACAGAGGCGCATGCTGGGGTGCAGAAAGTGCTAAAAAAGATCCTAAGTGGCGAACAGATACTCAACATAGTCCTTGTGTCAGTCAGGGCCCACCAGAGAAACAGAACCTGTAAGATGAGAGAGAGAGAGAGAGAGAGAGAGAGAGAGAGAGAGAGAGAGAGAGAGAGAGGGAACATTTTAATTAATTTAAGTACATAAACTTCTGTGAATGTAATTCATTTATGGTAGTGTTGTAGAGGGTGGAATCAAACATCTGAAACCCATCCCCAGATATTTGAATTCACTGTTATGATTATGAGGAAAGTCCTTAAAAATGGGAGGAAATGAATTTGTTTACAATTTGGCCAATTTAGGAGGGCAGGAATTCTGGCCTGGAACAGAGAAATACTCCAATTTATAGAAAGTATACAATAAAAGCTAGAAAATGTGTGTGTGTGCGTGTGTGTAGATTTAGTCACATTTTGGTCACCAAACAGGCTCAGGAAATACAGAACCCTCCTCAGCACCAGAGGTGAGGTGTGGCAGATTCTGCTCTCAGCAAGAGGAAGCTGGGGAAAAAGCTTATCTTTAAAATAAATCCCAATTTTGAAATATCCATTGGGATGTCTCGGTTATAGTAAGTGGCAAGCGGTAGCTCTAGAGAATCTGAAACTAAAGTCCACAGGTAGAATTCCTGCCCTCCTCAGAGAAAGCTCCACTTTGCTCTTGGAGTTTGAAATTGATTGAATGAGACCCACCCAGATTAATGAGTGTAGTCTCTTTTACTAAAAATCAATCATAGTTGTTAAAAATAGCTATAAAATATCTTCATATCAATACCTAATTCATGCTGAATTAATAATTGAGTACTATAGCCAAGCCAAGTTGACACACAAAAGAACCATTACAGACTCTACTCTTATAAAGCTTATATTTTTGTAGGGGAATACAAAAAATATTTTTTAAATTTAAATACATTGTCCAGGCAGGAAAGACTACCAAGAAGAATATTACATCCCAACAAACGCATTGTAAATTGAAAATGTCATTTAGCCAAAAGTGCATTTAATATACTGAACCTACCAAACATTATATGTTGGCCTTGTGTGCCTCCAATAGAACACTTACATTTAACTTACACTTGAGCAAAATTATGTAACACAAAGCCTATCTTATAATAAAGTGTTGACTGTCTCAAGTAATTTACTGGATTTAGTTTTTCCTGTATCAAAAGTACAAAACAGAATGGTTGTATAGGTATGCTCTCATACCTTGATAAAAATCAAAAATTCCTAAGCCCAAACCATTGGACTGAACCATCATAAATGGAGGACTAGTCAGCAAGAGGCGAGGACATGAGATTAAAAGGTAGCATGAGGTCAGATTAGGGCCTTTTGGACACTTTTGATAAGGATCGTGAATCATATGCTTGACGAGATAGACAGAAGTAATTCTTTCTGAGCTGAAAGTGATTTGACCTGACTTTTTTTTTAAATGCACATCTTTGACCTTTGAATAGAAAAGAGAAGATAGGCATTAGGAATCAAGGGGGAAACACATAGAGCATTATGCTCTCAGCCCGGGATTGGATTAGCTTTGTGGTGTGGAAGCTAATATAATTTACAGGGAAAGTCAACTTGCTTTTTTATGTACCAGAGAGAAACAGAGAGAGAGAGACAGGCAGACAGGCAGAGACAGATACACATCCACGCTGGACTTGAGTAATGGAACTGGCAGAACTACCATTTGGTGAGATCGAGAAGACAAGGAATGGGTAGGTTTAGGGTTAGGAAGATGAGGAGCCCAGGGTTCGGTGCTTATTAGATAGCTAAATTAGATAGCTAAATTAGATAGCTAAAAATGTTGAGTAGGCTGTGTCTAGAATTCTGGAGTTCAGGAGAAAGGTCAGGGCTGTGGCTGTAAGTTTGATAGTTACCAAGACAAATGTAATAGGAAGAATGAGAAACAGCAATACATATAAAGGGGTATGTACAACAGGAGAGTAGGGAGCCTTAACAATGAGGTGAGGTAAGGTAGCAATGACTGCATGGTTTCTTATATTCAGCAGCTGACATGTTTGCTTCACTTATTTATTATTCACTCAGCTCCTTCAGAGAAGAGGTGGTGCCTTACTCATCTTGGAAGTTTAGCACATGGCTAGCATGTGATACTCTTGGGTAGGTATTTGTCAAATGAATGAATGGAAAATTAAATGAATTAAAATGTTGGGACCAGAGACCAGGCATGATTGATGCCCCTTCCCTCTATCCACAAGAAGCCATACACACTTCTCCACAGATTGCCTGGCACTTGCTCAGTAGCAGAAATTAGGTTCTTACAGCCTGGCAGAATTGAATCACAGCACCAGCTCATACTCATTGCAAGCCATGTGATCTTGGCACACCATTATCCTCTTCAAAATTCAGTTATCGCAGTATAATCTATTTGCACCTCATGCAGGGCTTGGCACATAAGTAATGTTTGAAAAAAATAATATCCTATTTGCTTCATTAGAAGTTCCTTTAAAAGGATGTAAAAATTCGTCATTTATGAATTTTAAGTAAGATTTAGTTCATGGCTACAGAACCCACAAAAGTCAACACACCTCTAAAATCATGGAGGTTATTCTGTTTTTTTTTTAAGGTCAGAACTCATTTAAATCAACTCATTTAACAGAATTATTTCAGGGGTAACCTCACAATTCTTAGTAATTTTTTTTTGTCAGCTACAGACTACATTCACATATTGACAAAATGTTTATTGAAAATTTTGTTCAAGGCACTATGGATACAGTGAGAATCAGCTTCCAACTTATAGGTGGTCTGGTCTTATCCATGCATAAGGCAGTAGTTTATTATTTATGTTTACAGTAAAACTACTGACTTGATAGCTAATTTTAAGAAATACCTTTTCCCTCTTTCACTTTCACAAACTAAAAATCAGCTACACTTTTATCACAGAAAATTTTTCAAAGTTGATAGAAGCAATTTACTAGTAGAAAACAAATATAGGTTCTATGCTCCCAAGCCTTATCTGATACATATTTTTAAAAGCTATCATGATTGTCCTGGAACCAGGACAGAATACCAGCTGTATGAGACATACATTACATGTGTGGGATTTAGAGTACAAAGATGAGGCACTATATGAATGAAACAAAACAGCAAACACTAAAATAATTTAAATTTAAATATTCTGGACTATGTGGTATGATAGAAAAAAGTGGCAAGTGTTTAATTTTTCAAAATTTATTACAGTAAAGAGCACATTGCTGTTAATTCCCCTCAAAATATTCCCCACTTGAACACATTTATCCCATTCTTTGTGCCACTTTCTAAAGCAGTTCCACAAGTTTTCTTTGTGGCTTCAGTTGTGCTGTCATAGCTGACTTTATGTCTGAAATAGATGCAAAATATTTACCTTTCATAGTCATTTTGACTTTGGGGAAGAACCAGAAGTTGCAAAGTGTTCAATACAGTAAATAAGGTAGATGAGGAGACACCATAACATTTTTGCAAGCCTCTGCCTTTCCTTTGGATGGCACTCAGCAACATTTACCATGTTTTTTTTTAATCATACTTCATTAAGATACCCAGAAAACACTTCCAGAACTGCTTCAGAAACTGCCAACAACAATGAGATAAGTGTATGCAAGGCAAGTATTTTGAGGAGAATTAAGCGCAGTGTGTCCTTTACTGTAATAAGTATTTTAATTTAAGTTCTCCACATATTTTGAACATACTTCATATTTGTGGCCTGCCCCATAGAGGAGGTAGGATATTAACTGAAAATTCAAGAACCATGAAGGTCTCATAACCAACAATACAGAGCAACATTGCAGACAACATGCATGAAGCCATAAGAAGATCTGCAATGTGGCCAGTATGCAGGGAATACATCTGGAAGGAATAGGAGATAACAGTTCCTTCAACACACGGGTAAAGAAGAAAACTGAATTTAATAAGTGATGTTAGTATCATTTGGGAGACTTTCTTTGGAAGTAACAAAAAACCAAAGTCAAGGTAAAACTCGGAGGCATTCATTTGCTCACAGGTCTGGAAGTCTGCTGGCAAGAGGGAACCTGGAGATGACAACTCTGAGGTCCATCTCAGACCCTTGCTCTCCTGGCTCAATCCTCTTTGGGCTGGCTCAGTCTAGCAGTTACATAATTGCTGCAACTGATGACGTCAGATCTGTGGAGCCCAGCTTCCACAAGAAAGGAAACCCTCTGTGCATAGCATCCTTGAGCTAGGATGAGTAAGATCCAATGTCTTACAGCACAGCAGGAGAATGTAGTCTACAACAGCATATGACATGTTTTAAGAAGAGCTGGAAGAGAAGAATCGGGTTTCTCATGCAAAGAAATGTAAATGCCAATTATCCTGATTTGATTTTTGCATATCGCATACTGACACTGTTTTATTAGATAGTATTCCCAAAATACGTACAACTATGCATCACTTTAAAAGAATAAAATAAAATAAAGAAGAGTCAGGAAGCAGTTTCAAGTTTGCTCAGATTAATTTCCCTGGGACTTCTCTTTCCAGAACTAACTGCTATTATCAGATCAATGGGCTTGTTAACCAAGACCTAGATTTCTGAGGAGAGTTCTGAGAGGAGCTGGGTGACTCAGCTGACACTTTTTGGGATGGAGGACAGATACGAAGGAAGAAACTTCAGTCTCCATGCATGCTGGAAAGTTAGCGAGGTATGTTTCATACAGAAGAGTAATATGAGCGAATACTGCAACTGAAGAGTAATTGATGGTGATTTAATGATTTATAAATAAAAGCAAAACTCTCTACTCATAAAAATGTTTCCTAAAAAACACTTTAAGTGAAATCTGTATCTTTATTAGCTAAATGTTATTTATAAACCAATAATTTATAAAAAAGAAAAACAGCTAAGTAACTAAAAAAGGGTACATGATATAAGTACTAATGCTTTGTTTACATGAAAAGCCATGCTGTTCTCACTAGTAGTAATTTAAATTGTGAACAAAACATTAAAAAGTGTTCAGTTTTCCCTTTAGATTTATTAAAAATAAGGGCTATTGTTATTGAGGATTTATGTGTGGTAGCTAGAGAATAAAGTATTATAACCCTCCTGGAAATAAATTTGTTATTAGGCTTTAGAAGCTTTATCAATAGTCATTGACCCTGTAATTACGCTTCCAAGAATGTATCTTAAGGAACTAATCAGGAATGCAATGAAAGACCTACATATGAAGACTTTCATAGTAGAGTTCTATATAATAGCTAAAACTTGAAGGGATCATTAGCAGCCAACAACAGGCAAATGGCCAAATAAAGAGCGGTTCACTCAATAGAGAACTACACAGTATGAAAAATGTGCTTTCATGGTTGAAGAAAATGTTCAACATAACAGTAGCTTTAAAAAAACACACTTTTTAAGTTAATGAGCAACATCTGAAGTGAAGAGGAATTTTTAGAAGGGGAAATTTTAAAGTTCTACTTTATTTTAACCTAAAGGTAAAGATTATTTTTTTACCTTGTTGATGTGAGAATTGTGAATTTGTAACCGTAAGAGTGGCTTTCTGCAGTGTAGTTTGAAAAAGCAAAAGTAAATAAAATAAAATAGAAAATTAAAACTTCACTTGCTTTATTAAGTAGTGATAGTATTAACTCAATTGTATGAGTCTAAGTGGCTCATTATTCTGCATGTGGGAATATCTGAATATTACCAAATTTATTAAAATATATTTGATCACTGGATGATGGGCTCATGACTTCTGAGTCATTAAAATGACTATTAAATAGTCATAGTGTTTATAATTATTGAAGCTTGATGATTGACCCACTGAAATTAATTCCATTTTTTCTGGAAAAAAGGTATATATTCTGAAATTTTCATGAAAAATAAAATGATTTATTTCAAAAGAGTCAAACCATATCTAATCCTTAATTATCAGTTTCCTAAAATTTAAACCTAAACTTTTGTATATACAGTTGTCCAGTTAACTGATCTGGAAAACATGTCTTTAATTTAAACAAGAATAAATAATAACATTTGCATAAGCATAAACTATTTGCATACATTAAATGATTTAATATACCACTGATGATATTTTGCAAAACTGAAATGTATAAATTTTGTGTCAGAAATATTTTAAGCAATTTTGTAACTGTCTTTGATATAGAAAAATTAAATCATATTTATAGATTTATTTTTAATAATTTACAATTTTATTTTAGGGTCAAAATTTCTATCTTGATAGAATAAACTAATTCCTCTTGGGCTTCCTTATGTAGTTTACTACAATATTTGTCTGTAATTTGACAAGCGGTTTGATTTTTCACATATATCATACTTTTCCATCAGATAACAATATTTAAGAGTGATAAAAGCTTAAAAGAGCCTTAGAAGTCATCTAAACTGCAAAATAAAGGGTGCAATCAGTGACTTCATCATAACATTTCCAATTGTGGGTGTTCAATTAAAATATATTTCATTGACTAGATTTAGTTCACTTTTGAGTCCAGTGTGAAGTTTCTACCCATAACACACCCAACTCATGGATCTCATACAAATTCTTTACACAAATCTTCCAGTGAAAAGGAGCTCACGAATTATTCCTGCATTTGATTTCCAGGGTTGTGGTCACAAAATATCCCAAGGTAGGTTTTTAAAATAACACAGATTTCTTGTTGCCCTGTTCTTGAGGCCAGTGTGAAACCCAGGTTTCAGGAACACAGAGCTCCCTATAAAACATACAGGGAAGGGTCTTTCCTTTCCTCTTCCCTGTTCGAATGTGCAACATTTGATTTGCAGTTTCCCATCTCTACCTCCCTCATTACATGCTTACTTCTTAGGTCTCTGTGTCTGCATGTGGAGATCACCCCACTCAGTCTGTGTCCAAACTTCTGTCCACTGATAAAGAAAGGAGTCTGTCATGGTTTATGTCAGTGGCCCGCAGGCCTCATGTATTTGCATTGTACATTTGTGACTGGTTCATTGTCTAGTGCTTGGGTTGATGGTGTCAGTGCTACACCCTCGTAGGGGGTGGAGCCAGGATGTGATGTAATGGCAGGAAGAAGGTGTGTCTCTCTCTTTCTTGCTGGTTTCCGCTTGCTGTTTGCAGCCACCATGAACTGCAGCCCCGACATGCCACCCTGCCTTGGAGCCAACTGAGTATGGACTGAAACCTCCAAAAACTGTAAGAAATAAACCTTTCCTTTCCCAAATTTGGGCATCAGGTATTTTGTCTCAGTGATGAGTAGAAAGTAACTAAGACAGAATTTGGTACAGAGGAATGGGGTCATTGCTGTGACTATAGGTTATCATGTTTTTTGAGAGGCTTTGGAAATGGCTTGTGGGCAGAGTTTGGAAAGGTTCAGACATGTTGCCTGGATGCACAGAGCTGGGTCAACTTATGTTATTCTGTAGAGGAGATTCTAGTCAGAGCTCAGGAGACCAGAAGGCTGATAGAAAGCCTGGTAAAGACCAGGCTTGTGAGGTTCTGCTGGAAAGGAGGACTACACTGGTTGTTGGACTCCCTATGATGGGTGTTATGGCTTGGCAGAAAGTTTGTCTGCATTTTGCTCATGCCTAGAGACTTTGCCTGAGACTGAGATTAAGGGTAATGGACTGATTATTCTGGCAAAGGAAATTTCAAAGCAGTCAAACATTGAGGCTGTGGCATGGCTATTGTTGGGGGCTTTTAGCCAGATCTATGTTGCAAATCAAGAGCAAAGAGCCCAGCAGGATAATTTAAAACACTGTGAGTTTGGCCAGAAGGAAAACTCCAGTGAAGCTGTGGATTTAAAGATAGAGCAGAGACTTTGATTGCTGAGAAGGAACAGAGAGATAAGAAAGATGGCCAGGGGCCATCCCAGGAAGCAGCGGGTCTCCACCCTTTGCAGCCCCAAAACTGCAAAAGTGAAAGAATTTTCTCAGATGAGAAAGCTTCAGAGCACCATGCTCCAGAATGGCACAGGAGGCCACCTGAGGTTCCAGAATGGCAGCAAGATAGAAAAGCAAAGAACGTGGATCATCCAAGGAAAGCTGCAAAAACTGAGCAGAGAAGGTTTAAGATAAAAGCTGCGGGAGCTGAAATCCCTGGAAGTGCCATGGAGGTGGAATCACCCAAGCCTTTTGGAGCTTGCAACCAGATTGCTTCAAATGCTGAGCATGGAACTCTAGGAATTAATGTTCACCCTGCTGGATGTTGGACTTGCTCTGTTCCCAATGCTTTATATTCCCCCATTGTAACTTTTGGAATGGTGATGTTTATTTTGTGCCTTTGCATTTCAGAAATGTTTAACCTTGTTTCGCTTGTATAGGGGGTTACAGTTAAGAGTTTGCCATAGATATTGGAGGAGACTTGGGACTTGGACTTCTCAGCAATGCTGAAAATGTTAGGACTTTGGCAACTCTTGGAGACGGACTAAATGTCTTTTATATAAAGGTAATGCATGAGTCTCTGGGGGCCAGGGGTGGAATGTCATGGTTTATGTCAGTGGCCCCCAGGCCTCATGTATTTACATTGTACATTTGTGACTGGTTCATTGTGTAGTGCTTGGATTGGTGGTGTCCACACTACACCCTCCGAGGGGGTGGAGCCAGGATGTGATGTAATGGCAGGAAGAAGGTGTGTCTCGCTCTCTTGATGGTTTCTGCCTTGCTGTTTGCAGCCACCATGAACTGCAGCTCTGCCATGCCACCCTGCCTTGGAGCCAACTGGATATGGACTGAAACCTCCAAAAACTGTAAGAAATAAACCTTTCCTTTCCCAACTTTGGGCTTCAGGTATTTTGTCTCAGTGATGAGTAAAAAGTAACTAAGAAAGAGTCATACAGAGGGAAGGACCACCCTAATGACCAGCCTCATGGTCACTTGCCCACTGTCTGCAGACTCTGTAGCCCCAATAAGGACACGCTCACAGGTCAGGGGTGAAAGGACTTTGTATACAATACCTGGAGTATAATTTAAGAGTGACATGTGGCCAACTGCTTAAAATCTCTGGCATTGGGTTTTCTAATATCTAAAGTAATTTGCATTAAATTCCATTGAAATAAAATGCAGTAATAGCTCCTGCACAGGTGAGCCTTGGTTATAAATGCCTGGGTTAAGAGACTACTGGACAGACTATTGGATTGGGCAGGCACAGTCCTCATCTGCAGCCTCACACAATGCTCAGTTCACATCTGCATGGGCTATTAGAAGATGGGGCCTCCACGGAAATAAATTGTGGGGAACAACAATGGGGACTATATCTGTGCCTGGCCACTTCCTTCTTACCTCATCCTTTCTGGCGCTTTCTGTTTTGTGGATGCCACTGGTTGAGTACCCCTTGACCCCCACCCATGCGTTTCCACCATGGTGTTTCTACTTAGTATCCAGCAGACCACGGGCTGAAACTTCTGGAACCATAAGCAAACATAAATTTCTTCTCCTTCAGTTTGTGGGTGTCAGGTACTGGGCCCTAACAATGTAAGTCTGATCCCTACACTTAGAAAAGATTGAACAATGTGCTAGCTCCATGTTCTAAGCACTACTAAGTAATAACTCCTTGAGTCTCAGAAAGACCCAACTAGCTACACTTTGAGCCCCATTTTGTGGTTATATGTATGAGGCACAGTGAGGTAAAGTCACTTTCTTAAGGTCACAGGTGTAGTTAATGGAGAAGTTAGGCAATCTCTAGTATTTTATGCCTCAACCCCACATTGATTAGGTTGGATATTTCCTTCTGATTCTGAGATCTCTTCTATCATTCAGCAGTGTTCTTGGGTTTGCCTTTGATTTATTTTCCATATGAAAGGGCTTCAAATAGTGAAAGGTGACTATTACAGTCTTACAGAGCCTCTTCATTTTCAAAATAAGTATTATATTTCTTTCAACACTTTTTACATTGACACTTTTAAATCTTATAATTTGCATAAACCTGAATTGACTATGAAGTTGTTGAAATTACAATTATCTGCATTACCTGGCTCCTAAATTCTATTGATTATGTTTTGTGAACTGAACAAGTTATTCTCATAGTTTCTATACTAATAGAACTAGAATAATAAGCTTCATAAGACATGTTTTATTCTTCTACTTCATTTTGAGTCAACTCTACATTCTTTTAAGGCATTCATAGTAACTATTACTCCCCATTTGTGATTACAAATAAAAAGATTAAGTAAAAAGTTTGAAAGACCGTCCAGTATTCTTACATATAAAATTTCAAAACCCCTTTTCATATCACATCTCTGTTCACAAGACATTTCTCAAGGATTTATGAAACTTTTTGCTGTATTTGTAAGTAATATATTTTTATTTTGGAATGGAACCTAATATGCTGCTTTCTAATTTTAGATCTTAAAAATAGTTCCAAGTCTCTTAGATCTTCATGTGGACCCACATACATGTCTCTGCAATTGGATTAGATAAATTGGAACTTCATAAAAACGAGGTAGAGTTACACTGTTTCATGGTCTGGTTTCTTATTAGGAAATAATACAATTTTATCATGGGTCCCTGGTATCCTACTGTTAGACAAATGCTGAAGTGTTTCATCAAAATTCAAATGTTGACATACATCGAAGATTCTGGTTTTCAGCTGATACTCTATCTGTGGCAGCTTTGTACTTTATGGACTAATAGCCATAATACATGATTATTGATGCAGAATCTTCCATGATTCCTTTTGGTCTGGTAGACTTGCAAATTGAAAATTGAAGCTATAACATATTTAACAGTACAATGACTAACTAGTAAGAAATTTAACACTTAAACTCTGACAGCCTCATTCTCCTAAAGCAAAATACCCTTCTCTTACCCTCCTTCCTCTCTACGCTGCTGTCTCTTACCACTAATATTTCTCAGTGTCAGATACTGGCATCTGGTAAATCCAATTCTTACTGGCCCAGAGAATGTACTAATTATATCCTACAGCTAATTAGAAAGCAGGCCCTTTGCTAGAGAACAGTTTATTTAGCTTGTCAATGAATACAGCTTGGTTTGAATCTTGATTTAAAAATTGAGCAAATGGGAATAGGATGAAGTAGAAGAAGATATCCTCCAAAAGCAAGAATCTTTGCTAATTAAATTTGAAAAATAAATATAGGAGCTGGAAGGAAAGGAATTTGCACTGAGACTAGAGACATTAAGGACCATATTCACATTTTAAGAAAATTACAAATATAAGATTATGAGTATTTTACAATCTCAAAATAGTTATAGTGGCTGTGACAGTAACCTAATTTGGTAACTGGCCAGATTCTGCACAATAACATAGGAAAGTTTATGTTTTATTGATGAATGTTTCATAAATTAGAAGCGTGACCCATTATATATGTTTAGGTTAATTTTTTTAAAATTCAAATTTCCATAACCTATGTTTGTGTTATTTACATGAAATTTATTAAAGAAAAGATATAGCTCATCATTACCTGGGCTTTACCACCAATTTGGAGGTGATATGCACAGGTGTTAGCAATTGAAATATGTAAATAATGGCCTGATTCATTCATTTTTCCCCTTTATCTCCACAATCAAGTCCGATCAGACTGAAAGACATTTTTATGCTAATTTTTAAAATTGCTGCCAATCTACCATGACTAATTAAAACGTGAAACTACATAATAATTTAGATCAGTGATTCTCCACCCAGACTGCAGTTAAGTATCATCTGGGCAAAAATCATCTTCTTACAAATATATCCAATACTGCTCCTTACTTGCTACCCTCCAGTAACTTATTTAGAAATTCTAAGTCTGAGAGTCAGCAACCATCTTTTTGTTGTCTTCTAGGTAATTTTGTATGGTGTATTTAAAAGAATCATATGGTAAAAGCAATGTCCCAAAAGATTGGGAACCCACAAGAAATCTTTCTTAAATGGATTAAGAAATATATAAAAGCAAGAAATTAATCTATGAAACGAATTTGTTGCATTAATTTGGACAATGTTAGAGATACTATAACAAAAAGGAGGCTTTTGTAAGAGGTACACAGATGGTTCTGAGGAACTGATGGTGGACTTCTCACAAAAATCACACAGTTCATAAAGCATAAAACTTACGTGGAAGTTTGTTTCACAGAGAATCAGAATCTCAGGAGAAATTTCCCTGAACCCTGAAAAAAAATCCCTAAACTCTTGGGAAAAAATGAAATGTTCTTAGAGATCAAAGCACTAAATTCCAGAAGTGAAACCCAAGTATTGCACATACTGTCATGTGGGCAAAGATGATATTGACATATAAAGTTCTGTAAGATAATAAAACTTTCCCAAATGACACCTATTGTCTCATTTGCAATATTAGTTACATGAGCTTCTGATGGAAAATTAATTCTTTCCTAAATCTAACAAACTGTCCTGTTTTTTATACTCTATATCTAAAATGATGAGGAATTCATGCATTTCCTAATCTACTTTCCTGAACTATATTGCGAAAAAAAGATTTCATAAATGTCATATATTCTCATTCCTTTAAATAGCATAAGAATGATGCCACTAAAGCAGACCCCAAATTGTAACTTTTTTTATATTTCAAATTACTAACTAGCTATCCATGTCAAGGACTTTTTTTACTTTGAATTTTCTTTCATTCTGTCTCCCTAGAATTCCCACTCAATGGCCCCTGATTTTCTTTCAGCCATTCATAGATGATCTCTTTCAAATCATGCTTTTTTAAATTTTCGCAACCTACCTTTCCGTATTACAAACCTAAAAGTGCAACTTAGTTGTTAAAATCAGCTCAGAAGCTATTCAAACTATATTCACTCAGCCTAATAAATCCTGGATTATTCTATGCTTTTTTAAAAAATACAGAATTATCAGCTCATCAGGTAGTCTGAACTGAAAGATTTCTGAGAAGTTACAGCATGCTATAATCATTGGTCTGCATAAGTAGACCAAGCTATATCAATAGGCTTTTCAGTCAAGAATATTTCAAGATTCCTATTCATGCTGCTTTTGGTGTCTTTTGAGTCAACCCATTATCCTTGATATTGTTATTAACAGACAAGTACTGGACTAAGCATGTATCACTGATTCACTGAACAGCATGCCCAGTGCCCCCCGCATGGGTAGGAAAGAAGAAACGATCAAAAGATGGAAAAGGTAAAATCCACAAGATAAAAATACTTTAAAAATCTTTCTACGCAAAACTTAGTGCTGTGCATCAGGAAAAAACCTTCCCCCTCAAAGAATGGATCACCTAAGGAATACTGAAGATTTGGAGCTTGTAGCATGGTGTTTCTTATTTATTATGTCTTTTGTTGTTGTCATACTAGTAGACAGTGTATTGAATTGGATATTAAAATATTTACAGCACCAAGTGACAGGCACACCGTAATTTAAATCATATCTGAAAATCTTGATTCTCTAGTAAAGAGACCTAATTTTTTGGTGCCAGGGATTGAACTCACGACCTTGCATTTGCCAAGCAGGCACTTACGCTGCAGAGCTAAAGCCCCAGGCCCAAGAGACCTAATTTTTATTGTGTCATGAATGTTGATGAGTCCCCTTTGCTGAGGCTTCATTACAGGACATTTATGTAAAATTATTTGGAGTTTACTGAAAAATCCACATGGTAACCAATATGTATTTATGCACATATAAGTACCATAGTCTACTCTTCTCCCTCTAAAGGCCAAGCATCTCAACTTCTTACATGGTTACATTTTGTTTACATATAGTGTAAAATTTGTTCCATAAAGATTCCTATGTAGCTAATCAGTGGAAAAATCCACTGGAAAAATTATGAAGCTTGAATCATCCCGGTTATCCCTAAGGAATGCAAAACCTATTACCTAATGTCTAAAATTTTGTGCGCAGTAAAAGTTCATTAAATATTTAAAGAAATGCAGGAGAATTCAGAGTCATTCTCACCAACATAGCCAAACTACTGAAAAAGAACACTTTATGAGTCTCACTATATTTACCAAGAACCCCTCAAAATATATTTTATATTCAAAATACCATACCTTGCATTATCAAAATGTCCCATAAATCTTCATAATTATCTAAGTAATGTATGATACCAAAATCAGAGTTGTAAAATATTTCACTTTTTAAACAATGCTTATAAATAGAGTTTATCAAACTTTAATTTCATTAGAAATCTAATCTCAAATACTAACATCCTAAGAAGTATATTCTTTCACAAATACTGAGACCAAATTTTGATTTCTCTTTAACCCACTATACTACACTATACACATAAGTCAACACTTTTTAAAACTCAGCTTGTAGTAGGAGTTAAAAGCCAGCCAACAACCAACAGAGTCTAATTACCTTATTCAGTGATCTGCAGCCTGTGCCTGGAGCAGAGGTGCTACGCATTCTCAGTAGCAATGAAGGCTGGAAAACAATGAGTAACAATTAAAACAGACAAAGAACAGCAGAAGCAAAAGCTATTACTTATAAATGGGATTGAAGTTAGAAAAATTATCCTTGCCATATCTAAGAGACTACTGAAGTTAGATTTTAGTATCCAACCAAAAACTATGTGTGCATTCAATTTTGGGTGAAGTGTGTTTATAAGAGTTTTAAACTCCTGTAACTCAGACCATCAGCATGACCACCTTAACTATTGTCAGCTATTGATCGCCAACTTCAAACTTGAAACATTAAGATAATAAGGAACATTAAAAGGGTAGCTCAAAAAAAGTGATCTTGAGTATTTGCGTTATGCAAAAGGAACCATTTCCCACCACCCTGAATTAGAATTATGAACATAATCAGATTAGCATCATCACCTACAAATAATTCATGAAAAATTAAGTGAATTTGTGTGGGTGTATGTGTTTTATTTTTATCTATTAGGGCTGTTATATCAAAACACCATAAGCTGAGTGGTTTAGTCCTAGAGAATGGGAAATCCACGCTCAAAGCACTGGCAAATTCAGTTTCCAGTGAGAGTAGCACTGTTTCCAAAATGATAGCCTCTTATTGTGTTTTCATATGTAGAGGGGGGCAAAGAAGCCAGGGGCATCTATAAGGACAGTAGCCAAATTCAGGAAGGCTCTGCCTTCATAACTCTGACTCCCAAAGAACCGCCTTTGAGCGCCAACACATTGGGTATTGAATTTCAATATAGAAACTTTAGGGAAGAGGGACAATGACTTCATATATTTATTATATATTGTTATATATAATATATAAGTTTATTGTGCATTATGCATGTATTATTTAGAAAATATGCAAATTTACTTAAATATATGTATATATTAGCATTCACTAATTTTAAATACAATAATGCATTTATATTTATATATATATAATATATGTGTCTATATATGGGGGTTTTTTTGTAAAATCAATGCACAGCCTAATCAAACAAATAACATATATCATAGAAGATTTCTAACATGGGCAAAAGAGGAAGCTTGTTTGCAGTAGATAGGAAATCATGCCAGTTTGGAATAGGGCCACATCACTAAGTGATCTGCTGATAACTTGTGGCTCAAAATGCTGCTATCATCAGATTCCTTCCTTTGGTAGCGTTATGCGCACTTTGATGTTGAGATAACATGCACACTTCAGATGCAAGATGCAATGGGAGCAGAAATGGCTTCCTCGATTTAACCAGGAGTTATTTTTGAATGTTGAGCCCTACACAGTCATGGCTGTTTGCAGATCCTCATTAATAATACCTCATACTATTTCTGCAAAGGCAAATGCATTTTGACATTCAGTATTTTTTCTTCACAATTATTGGAACTCCTGCTGAACAGAAGTAGAAAATAGGTCGTTGTGCCCGTGGTTCAAATAGCAAGGCAGTTTATTTTAGAGTTGTGATGAGAGCCAATATCCTCTTTGCCTGGTATGGTGTTCCAACAAGTAAAATCGCTGATCCTTCCACAAAGCAGATTGCCAGAATTCTGTTTCTTCTTTGCAAAACATAGTCCTACAGTTGAAAACCCCTTAAGTGTTACAAACCCTATTACAGAAAGTTAGTTGCTTTCACTGAAAAATAAAGCCTGTAAGACAAAAGAGACAGGATAGATAACACTAGAAAATTCCAAGCATTGGGAAGTAACAATTGGGAAGAAAGCAAACAGTGACATAAAACTAAACTCTCTCTTTTAAAGTTTTGATCTAATAGAAGTGTCTTGGGAAGTACTTGGATGGCTACCAAATAACTATTTTTTAAAACTGCACAATGACTACACAAACAAGACTGCAAAGGCGTTACAGAATTTTAACCAGTACCTTTGACGCACCACATATCTGTTCCTCCTTCCTTCATGATTGCTGGGGCTCAATTCTATCTTTACCTGGATAGTGTTCTCAAGCAGTTCTGGTGGCATGGTTTTTATTCTCAACATGCTGATTTTCCAGCTCTACAACTGTCAACCTTCTGATTGGCCAACGCTCTGTATGCAAGCATCCGTGTCTCTGGTTCTGCATCCACATACCAGGTCACATTGATATGCGGACACACATCACCTACACACATACCTGAGCAACTTTTGCTTGTGCCCACTACACAAGCCTGCACTATGCTCAGAAAAAAATTAAATTTTCCCTTATTCCTAGTAAGATACTCATGTATTTAGATTATACCATCTATTTATTCATACATTCTTCCTTCCTGCCTTTCTTTCTTTCCTATTCTTTCTTTCTACTTTCTTCTATGACCTTAAGAACTGATATGAATGCCATGAAACTGTTTCTTTGTTTTTATTATAACGTTTTTTAATTTTATTTTAAAGGGGGTAAAATTAAACACAACAAACCAGAACAGAACGGGACATAAGAAAGTGTAAATTTCAAAGCTAGACAGCCAGAGATCTTCACTATCTGTCATATTTTCTCTTGTTTTCTTCCAAATGGTTATATCTTTGCATATGGGGAGCTCATACTAAATAACATAGCCAATCTTTTCACAAGATGTGTAGCTCACTGGCTCCCACTTGCTAAGGGGGGCAACACGGGTCAGGGGACAGGACGACATGAGTTGTTTGATTCTCAGCCTGCATGCTGGCAGGCTCATGACCACCCCTCAGAGAGTGGGGGAGTTCCTTGTTGTCCCAGCACCCCTAGTCAACCACATGGTGCAGGTCCCGACGCACCAGGGTCTCTACCCTGCAAGCCCCCAAAAGTCCACCATACTCACCTGCTATTTCTTTCTGATGAATTGACCATTCCATTTCCAAAGTTCTGAAATGGCCATCAGACCACAGAAAGAATTCTCTTTAGGCTCCTGTTTGAAACCAGCCGCTATAGCAATCTGCTGGCCTTGTTTCAGGGCCATGAAATGGATTCTTTAAAGAAGAGCCTCTAAGCGATCCTTGAAAAGCACCTAGTAATAGTACATGGTAGTTACTCAGTACCTACTTGCTGAATTTGACTAAAGTACCTTTTATTCAGTTGATTCTTTTTTAAATTTTATTTAAAGAGAAAAAAAGAACAAACAAAACAGAATAAAGGGTAGTAACAATACAAAATTCCAAGGAAAAAAGGAAATGAACCCAAAAAACACTAAGAAATCATTACTTGACAAATTACATACTGACATCTTGGAAATAGTTGTTCAAATTGCAAAATTAAAACATGCAAAGTAGACGTTAAAACAGTGAGACTGTTAACAGATCTGCTCCACGATCTAACCAAAACAGCAATATGGTTATCCATCTTACACACTCAAACATACATGTGATTATATCAAAAGGGTAAAATTAAACACAACAAAACAGAGCAAAGCGTATCACAAGAAAGCAATGTAAGAAACATAAATTTCAAAGCTAAACAATCGGAAATATTCACTTTCTATCATATTGACTCTTGTTTTCTTCCAAATAGTTGTCCATATTGTCACATACAGGGAATTCACATGAAACAACCTAGTATGAAACTGATCTGAGCAAGATGAGGAGGGCATTTCAGGTCTTCAAACAAGACAATAGGGAAGTCAAGAATGGCTGTCATACTGTCTCTCATTCTCTTCAAAACAGCTGTCCATACCTTCATGTATGTTTAACTTAAACAAATCAAAACAAGCTAAAATCACTTTGAACAAAGAATGATAGTATTGCTGGATTTCACATCACACACGACATTACAGGATCAGCACTGGGTACTGTAGTGTCTCTTTTTATTCAAAATAGTTGTTCACTTCAACATGCGTTATATAGTTGGTTCTCGTAAACTGTTTATAAACTCTACACATGCATGAGTCTCTACCTGTATATCTATCCTTTCTGTAGAGGAGAGAAAAACAAAACAAAGAAAGACAACATAAAACAATTCCTAGAAAAGCATGAAGCAAAAAGCCATATAAAACCACAATACAAGGTGATCTACACTGGTTACCATGATGTCCCAGCAGTATATAACAACATTAATAAAAACGAAGCATTGGAGATATTATAAGACTTCAAAAGCAGGCAATAATCAAACCAGAGTGGGTATCTTAGTGAATCTTGTCATCTTCAGTGTAGTTGCCTATACTCTTAGACTTGATGCTATCAGTCATAACAGATTTGAATAAAATCAGTCAATACAAGATAGCACTCTAACAAACCAGATTCAAATAAGATCAGTCATAATAAGACAGTATGAGTTATACAGGGCTTCATATCAAGTTGATAAGAAATTAAGGATGATTACCATATTATGTCCTCTAATTTTTGGGATAGCTGACCTTGTCCTCAAGTCTAGTGTAAGTAGACAAACTGGAACAGCACATAATCCATCCAAGCAGAGTAGTGAGAATAATGTAAATTCTAAATCTTGTTACCCCATTAACAGTATCCTCTGCCTTCCTTTTCCAGACAATTCCTCCCCTTTCACTCCCATAGGGTGCACTGCTTACTTTGGGTCCCATTGCCTCCTTATATAGAGCATCTCAATGGACCCTATCTCCTGATCTACTCTGCCTGTGTTTCTCTCTGTTAGTATTTCGAGGCCCTCTATACTAAAGATTATAGCCAATCTTCTCTGCCTCATTTCTGCTATTCTATTTTTCTGCCACTGGTAGTCTATTTTTCTCTTCCACTCCACTGTCTGCCTCATTCACTGAGGCCTCTCTGCCACTGTTCCACAAACGCTCGTATTCTTTTTCTCTCTTTCTAAAATGTCCTTTAGTATTTTTTGTAGGGTTGGATTGGTGGTCACAAATTCTTCCAGTTCCTCTTTGTCATGGAAGCATCTTGCTTCTCCATTAATTTCTAGAGAGAGTTTTGCAGTACACATCAATCTGGGCTGGAGGTTGTTCTTCTTCAGGGCTTGAATTATTTCACTCCAAGCTCTTCTTGACTTGATGGTCTGTATTGACAAATCTGCCATGATTTTGATGGGTTTTCCTTTATAGGTGATCTGTTTCTTTTCTCTGATGGCTTTTAATATTCTGTTCTTATATTGAATTTATGGGATCTTGATTATTATGTGTCTGGGTGTAGCTCTGTTTTGGTTGTAGGTGGCTGGAGTTCTGTATGCTTCATACGTCTGCATATCATTTCCTTTTTCTATGTTTGGGAAGTTTTCCTTAATAATTTCTGTGAATAACCTTTGCAGTGCTTCTGTTTTGACTCTTGGTTCTTCATTCACATGCTTTATTCTTAAGTTATAGATCCTCTTGTCATCCTCTAACCTTTTTATGGTTACTGCCTGCTCCCTTGTTATTTTTAAGAGATCTTCCCTTTCATGATCACACATTGCAAGCCTGTGTTCAATTTTTGATAATCTATCTTTGGTTTCTTTCAAGCAGTTTTGCCAACTTTCTATGACGTCTTTAGTTTCATGGTAATCTCTTTGAATCTGCTTCATGAATTCTAGGGTTTTTTTATATTCTTCATTGAACATTTCTCTCCTTTTGTGTTTCTCCATTTTTCTGTCTGTGTCTTCTTGAGAGGTGCCCAGCCTTTCTTTTGTTAATCTACTTATCTCTTGTTTTACTTGAATTAATATTTCAGTTTTGATCTCATTTACAAGGTGTCAAAGATATCTCTTTATGTCCTCTGATGCTGTGTTTGATGTTGCATGTTTGCTGCCCTCAATCTCTTTTATATTTTCCTCTCGTGGATCAATATCCTCAGGTTTGGGGGCTGGGGGCTTTTTCTTATTTCTCTCCCTTGTCATGTTTTTGGTTCCTTCCATACAAGTGTATAGTATAATTCCCAGCTCCTTTTCTTGTTGGTTAGGGCTCTTCTAGAGCACACAGGCTAGGGGTCGTCCGCTATCAGAGAGTGAAGTGCAAGCAAGGGTAGTATACACTGGCTCCTCCCCTCTGGGCCAGTCGACCTTCACGAGCCTTCACAGCATCAGTGTGCACCACCCCCAGAGAACCAGTTGATTTGTGACAACCCACTAGGTACCAGCGCAGTCCAAGCGGATCCCTCCAATCCGCTCTGCAAGGGGAGCAACCAACTGAATCTGCTTCCTTACAGAGCCAGGATTTTCCTGCCCAACTCCAATATGTCATCTAGTTGGTTGCCCCTTTGCCGCAAGAGGGTCCCATTCCCATCACTCACTGCGTGTTGATGCCGGCCCCCAAGAAGTGCTGGGCTCCCTGACCCCTGACCTCAGTGCAGCTGCAGCGTGAATTCACAGTGCCTCTGCGTGGGTCACGTGCAGGGCCGGTTTCAGGTGAGCTGCGCGCAGGGCTGTTCAGCTCCACACTCCAGCCGCTCAAGCCAGTCACTTCGGTGCGGGTTCAGTCACTCAAGTCAATCTTGGGCATGAATTCAGGCAGCTCAGCAAGAGTGCAATGCTAGCCAATCTAAGCTTCTCTAATGGTAGCTCCAGTACCTCGTATTTGAGCAGCTTCTTTCCCTTCAGTTTCCTCCTGGGTTGAGACAGTCCATCTCCCTCTGTTTGGATCTCTCCAGGGTGTTCTATTCTGGCATTTGAGCTGTCTGTCTCATAGAGGCTCCATAACCTGCTACCTCTAGGTCTGCCATCTTTCCTGTCACTCTCAGTTGATTCTCATGTCACTTATGAAGAACACTTGTCCTTGAAAATGGCTAGAAATTCTAAAATTAAAAAAAGTTAAATTTACTGGATGGCTTTCAGAGTTAGCAGCTACTAACACATCAAGGAATAAATTCCCAAGAGTACTCCTAAAGCGCATGAGACAGAGATACGGTCCATGAGGACCACCTGTGACCATATCCCAGCTTGGACTGCTCCAGCTTCTGTCCAGATAACTTTTAGCCTGAGGACTTGTTTGAAGTAGTTTTTCTTCTTTCTTTCTTTTGTCCATCTGGTTAACACATACAGTACACATGGTTGCAGGCTTCCATTTCAGTCATGCTAGGAGATGCGGTTTACCTTCCAGTTCAGCCTTCCACTGCCGAAATACATTTATGCAGTATGAAAAACAAGGTGCCTCACATCAACAACCACAATAAATATACATGCTCATGAACACGCGCACATACACATACACACACACACACACACACACAAATACACTCTAGGGGGCAACGTTCTGTACAAAATCAAAACTAAGATATGTGTGTGTTTACGTTTGTTGTTTCTGAGTGTAGAAAAACAGAGACTATGAGTGTATGTAAAGAAAGAGATCGCATGAGTATGTGTGTGTAGCACATATACAGCTTATGTGACTATAGAGACAAGTCAAAAATCAGCAGGACATGGCAACTGTCCATAGACACTCAGAAAAGATGAAGTTTGAGGCCAAAGGCCGGACCTGGTAGAATTGTTTTTTGTTAGGAAAATCAGGCTTTTTCAATTAAGGCCTTCAACTGATTGGGTAAGGCCCATCCAGATTATAAATCACTCAAAATTCACTAATTTAAAGGTTAATGTCTGCTAAAAATAATCTTCACAAAAACATCTGGAATATATTTAAATACATATCAGGGTACATCGTCCTAGCCACACTGACATACAAAATCAACCATCACATTTTCCAAGCATCTGGGTTCTCCCACACTCCTGTGGAAGATAAAGAAACTTTGCTGGGTTCACAGAAAAATTCTTAATCATCCTTCCCATAAGGCTGGCCCAGTTCTCCGTGTTAATCATTGATCAGCACTTCAGGAAGGGGATTGTGTGTGCCTTTGGTTCCATAGCTCGTTTCTGATGAAAAAGCCTTAAAACACAAACCAGGAGCCTTGTAGAATTAAGTTGCTAGTATAAAGACCATCGTACTTTATGATACACACTAGAAGAGTCTGTACTTCTTATAACATTTGTTTTTTAACTATCTTCCATAAAACTTCTTTATTATAGAGTCCATAAAGCATTTTAACATCCTAAATTCAATCCTTAAAGTAGCTTTTAAGTGCCTCCAATGTACTCATTTGTAATTTTATTAATAGTAATTATGATACTGACTTTAATCAGCAAGAAGAAGGTGACATGCTATGAAAATACTACTCTAAAGAACATTTACACTATAATCCTCTTGGTAAAGAATACTCTGCTTTATTTACACAGACAGAGAAATGGAGTTTTGTCTTTCCAGTTTAATTAGTGAAACATGTTCTGTCTGACTATACAAAGTCTAAAGAAAGAAAGATGTGTAAGCTGATTGATTCTGCCATCAGCCATTTTTCTAGAATGTCCCTCATGTCAAGTAACTGCTCAAAAATCTTTGCTAGTCCCTTGCAGTCAATGAAGCTGCCTAATCCAGCCTGTGTCCTGTTTTTGTATAACCTGAAAGCTGAGAAAGGAGTAAAATAAAGCAAAGAAGAGTATGTGGGAGAGACCATTTGCGAACACAGACCCTAAAGTATTTACTATCTGGACTTCTATGCAACATGTCAGCAAGGTTACCAAGCCTCATTCTATAAAAAGATGCACAAAATCCATAGTGTGACATTTAAAGGTTTACACAGCATGAGGCTAAAATGACAATTTAACTATAGTTCATATATCCTCTTCTCATATGTCCTGGTCTTTTCCTATCATCTGTATTAAGCTATCTCTCAATGATCAATTTATTTTCCTGGTATTTATGAAGCTTGATCAGGTGGTTCAGTTCTACAGAAATCTCTTTACTGGACCTCAACAGATATCAATCTGCTTCAAGTCAGGTGTAATGACACATGTCAGCACTCAGGAGACTGAGCCAGGAGGAACTCTGTGAGTTCGAGGCCAGCCTTGGGTACATAAGTGAGTCAACGTCAGCCTGCACTACATAGCAAGATCTTGTCTCAAAAAAATTGGCTTCAATCATTATCACATTTATTTATATTTCCATCATTTATCGAGTCCTGTCTTCTCAACAATTGTACATTCTAAATCTGGTATTGTCCTGAGATAGTATCAGCATTGTTAATTTTAGGGGCTTTCTGGATTCTGTAAGTCTAATTTCTTGCTAAGAGTAACTGATGCGCTTCCTCCATTCACAAGTACTTATTATTGCCAAGTATTTCCAAAACTACATGTAATTTTAAAAATTTAATCATCACAAAATTTCAGATAATGAATGCTATTATTTTCTTTTTACACACAGACTGATATCAGTCTCCTTATACTACTTATACAGTTGAGTGATACATTAATTTTATACCTACAGTAATTCAATAGATATTTATTAAGCTCTTAATATGTGCTAGGATATAAATAAGACACTATAATATATAATGACAGATTTTTATTCAAAGTCCACTGAAAATGTACCCAGTAATGTATGATGCATATTTTGGAATAAAGAGATATAATGGGTAAAGATGGGTGCATTTGTGCTACAAGATGAAAATAGAAGAAGAGAGAATCAGTGCACAAAGAGCACAAGAGTCAACAGAGAAAGCTATGAAGAGATAGGTTGGAAATGAGAAAAAGGGGAAAGAAATTATTCAAGATTTATGAAAATGGTATATTTGATTATGAAATTACATTGGAGAAACTATGAAAAT
This sequence comes from Dolichotis patagonum, assembly GCA_004027295.1. NCBI lineage: Eukaryota > Metazoa > Chordata > Mammalia > Rodentia > Caviidae > Dolichotis > Dolichotis patagonum. The sequence continues at coordinate 83,459 of PVJX010002099.1, read as the reverse complement.
TTTCCTAGTGGGTAACACTAGTCATTCAATCAGTAAACAAGGAAGTAACTTGGGAAGGCTAGGTGTTTTTAAGGACGATTTAGCAGGGGTCTCTTGTGACACTGAAGTCAGCAATGATTTTGTGGCTCTGAAACCAAAAGCACAGGCAATGTAACTAAAACTAAAGTGGACTACGCCCGAATTTAAATTTCTCTGCATCAAAGGAAACAACTTCCAGAGTGAAAAGGCAACTTACTGAAATGGGAGAGAAATATCTGCAAATCATGATATGAAAGCAAGTTCCACAATATATGAAATACATCTACAATTCGACAATCATAACAAATGACCCAATTTTAACAATAGTCAAGAGACTAGAAAAGTCATTCTCCAAAGAAGACCTACAAATGACCAAAGGATCATACAAACGTGTTCAACAACACCAGTATTTAGTAAAATACAAATCAAAATCATGAGGTATCATTTAACATCAGGAAAGTTATTATTAAAAAATAATAATACAGAAATATAAACAAGCCACAGTTAAATGAATAAACGAAATGCAGCATACACACACAATAGAATACTTTTCAAACTTCAGAAGGAAGGAAATTCTGCCACATGCTCCAACATGGGTGAACCTGGAGGGCATCACGGTAGGTGAAATAAATAGGTCACAAAAACGCAAGTGCTGTATAATCAAATTTGTATGAGTTAATTAGAAGAGTTTATAGAGATAGAGTGGTGGACACCTCCAGCAGCTGGAAGTAAGGAACACAAAAGAGTGGTTTAATGGGTAGAAAGCTTGCATTTTTGTAAGATGAGAAGGGTTTTTGAGATTGGCTGTGTAACAATATTAATATACAGTTGCCTGTTGGTGTCTGCAGGAGACTGGTTCTAGGACCTGCTGCAGATTCCAAAGTGTAGAAATACTCACTTCCCTTATATAAGATGGTAGAATATATGCATATAACTGTGTACCTCCTCCAGTGTACTTTAAATCAACTTTATATTACTTGTGAAACCTAACAGAATATAAAGGCTGTACACTCTAAGTAGATGCTATACTATATTGTTTAGGAAATTATGACAAGAACAAAACTATTGTACATGTTCATATGAAGACTGATTTTACTTAGCATTACTGAACTGTATACGTAAAAATAATATAGATGGTAATTATTATATATCATTTACCATACTTAAATGCTTTTGAAATAAAATAAATGAATCTAATAGAGTTCTTCTATTTCTTCTCTGAAAGAATTTGCAAGAGATTGACAGGATTTAAAGTGATTACGCAAGACTAAAAAATGACAATTACAGCCTAAACCCAATGTTCCTAAAGTAGACCACAGGCTCAAGCACCCGAAAATTGTTAAGATCTGCTTGATTTTCACACCTGTGGAAATGCTAAAAGGTTAATGCATTCTCTACTGACGTGAATAAAAAAAGCTACAGATCTGCAAAAGGTCTTGTCTACACCTTTCTCTGGAAAACAGAAACTTTGGTTTTGCACTAGGGTATAAACACTAAGTATCTCATGATATGAAAGCAAATTGATTTTTACAGTTTATGACACTCAACCACAGTCATAAAAAATGACCCAATTTTAATAATGATCAAGAGATTGGAAAAGTGTTTCTCCAAAGAAGATCTACAAATGACCAAAAGAATATGAACATTTATTCAACAATACCAATATTTAGCAAAATGCACATCTAAATCATGAGAAACTCAGGCTTCATTGGTTTATCTTAATTTTTTAACTCTTGTCTTTTCCAGTATAACAAAGAAACTCTATAATCACTGACATTGTTGTCATTGTTTAATGGCCCAGTACACTTTTGTGCAGGAATACAAACTACACAGGAAATGCTATCTATGATCACCCCTCCCATGGGGCCTGACACATAGGACCCTGAGCTCAGCTCCCTCAGATGTTCCAAGCAACTTCACAATGTAAATTGAACCACATTCTCATACCACTAAATAATGATATCATCAACTGTTTGCATACTGTAGCAACAGCAAGGACATTAAAATTATTAATGACTCCATTTCTAGTTTAAAGAAATTTTTTAAGTTGATGCAATAAGGATATGAAAAGCTAAATAGCAATGCAAAACTATAAACACAAAGAAAATCAGGGAAATGAGGATTTAAGGAAGCATATGTTTAACTGCAAGTAACAACATTACCAATAATACCTATTTATTTAAAGAAAGCTTCAACATGCAGCTTACTTTATATTAGGAAGAGAGAGAGTAGAATGGAGAAAGAGAATGGTAAATGGGTACAGAGTTGTAACCAGATGAGAGGAGTGACTTCCAATGCTCTGTGGCACTGTAGGATAATGATGATTGAAAATGTATTTGTGTGTATCAAAGTAGCTAGTAGATAGGATTTTGAATTCTCCCAATAAACAAACACACGCACACATGCCCCACACACACAAGATAAATGCTTGAGATGATAGATACGCCAGTTTCCTTGATCTGATCATTACACATTGCACACATGTATTGAACTATCATACCGCAGGACACATGCAACTGTCATACATCACATGAAAATGCAGAAGAGACTGAGATGGGGGTTCTCAACTGGAAAGACGTTGCACTCCTGAGGATGGTTAGTAAGGCCTGGGAATATGCTTGTTTGTCACCATGGGAGAAAACATGCTCCTGGCATCTAGCAGTTCTGTGCCACTGCTGAACATACTACAAGGCACAGGAGAGTCCTCTATGACAGGAGTTATCTGTCCCACAGAGTCTGTAGCACTGAGGTTATAAACTCTGGACTAGTGCTAAGCTGTCCCACAAACACTGTTTTACTGAAAAGCAGAAGAGATAAGGCCTGACTGAGAGAGCAAGAGAACAGTAAATACAAAAGGCAGGAGTCGCAAGTGACAATGACCAGAAGTGCTAAGTGAAGGACTTCAGAGACATTGGTCAGTCTTCAGATATTGGCAAGAGAATGAGATTTAGAGGTATGCCATTTGGAGATGTGAGACTTTGGACAATTATTTGGATCCTCTGAGCCTGATTTCTTTCATCCGTGAATGAAGATAACAGTATTTGTCTCTAATATTTTTGTCAAGACCAAATGAGATGACTTTAAGTGCCTCTTACCAAAGAAAAACAAGACGATCAATAGGAGACAGAGAAACGTCTGTTCCTTTAATTCTTCAGACTCTAAAGATTACTGAGCTTAACTTTGCTGATTTTCAATTACTATTGCAATCAACCAAAGGCTTTTTAGTTAAGTCTTTATTATCTGTTTCCATCCTTTTATTTATTTACTCAACAAGTATTTCTTCAGTCATTCTTCTTTGTAGAACTCTTATTTTGCTTAAAAGAGTAGCCATTCTTTTAGAAGGAAATTAGAAGTGGAAAGAAATCCATAAAGCTTCTGTGTGTGTGTGTGTGTGTGTGTGTGTGTGTGTGTGTATGTATATATTATATGTAACTTAATTGTTTGATGAATGAAATGGAAAGGGATCCTAAGGGTATAATCACCTACAATGATACTTGCAACTCACTTTTTACACTGATGGCATATTGGCATATTGAATGTGAGCATATCTATCTGGCTCAAGTAGAAAACATTTTTCTTATTATACCCTCATGGCTTTCCAAAGCCTTTCCCACAGGAAAACTCCCTTTGAGAAAATTATCACTGGTTTCATTGGTATGTAGATTGTCTTTGCTCAATAAGAAAAGCATTAGATGTTCTGCAAATAGCCTTGCCTGGAGCTGGTATCCATGTTGTGCTCCAGGCACTGTTAAATACTCACATTTGTCATTTCTTCTAGTGTATAGTGTTGGACATGGAAAGATAGACTGGGAGGGAAAAAATCAAGCTGTCATGATCCCAATGGCCTGTGTAAGGTGCAGAGAGAAATTACTCAGTGTTACCTAAAATGGGAAGGAAAGGATCTTGGGTTACTTGCACTGTGATGTTGAAGAATAAGCAGATGCTTTGACAGCAGTAAGAATTAGGAGAGAATAGTCAAGCAAATGCAACAGCTTGGAGACCAAAAGGTTACCTCAGGGAACACAGTATTAGTGATTCATGGCAGACAACAAATAGCTCAACCTCTACTGGATCATGGGCTTGGAGAGGGGACAGGCAGAAAGACACACAGCCAGCAAGGCCGGCCTGATGACTTGGACATTTTCAAAGGTCATATGAAGTCATTAAAGAGTTTTACAAAAGAAGGTCATAATATCTTCATATTTGTGCTTTAAGAAAGATCTGGCTGCATTGTATAAGACCAACTGAGAAAGGCAAGACCAGAGAACAACCTCCATGAATACCAATAACAAAGTTCTAGACTCACAAACTTGATCATGTGACTGCTGCATCAAATGAAAAGAATGCTAATCCTGGTCACACTTTAAACTATACATAACTTTGCTGGAAGGCAACATCGCCCCTTAATCAGGATTCTCCAGAGAAACAACCAATAGCATGGAGAGAAACAAAGATAGGAACAGAGAAGTGTGTACAATAATAGAAACCTTACAACAAATGGAGTCGAATACATTCAATTCAATTGTAACTCAGTCATTGAAAACATTAGAATGTAGGTTTCATTTTCAGTCATCCCAGCCCTGCAGTTATAGGAATTAAGGGTCTCTTTCAGGGCACATGTTTTTAAGTCAGTCATGCAACAATTGAGCTGAGACTTCAGTAACTGAGTTTATTCTTTTTATTCCACATTATTCAGCAATATTAGAAATAAGTACCCAATCTCATTGTTGATTAACTTATCAAACATATTTAAAGATATGATATACATTATTATCCAGACATTGCGTCTTGTAAGTTTTTATTTAGGATAACCCTGTGGTGATGTATTTATGTCTTACTGGCACTTTTCTACATGAACAACCAGTGCTGTTTGTGGCTAGAAATAGGGTCATCATACTCAATAAATCTAATAAAATTAGGGAGTCAATCTCTGAAACCTAGAAATAATTCATAAAACTCACCCTTAAGGAGTTACTCATTTAAAGTACTACTGGCCCAAAATAATATGACTGTATTATGGGGGCAGGAATTTACAAAGAAATGGAAGCAATGAGATGTGTGCATATATGCAGAGAAACAATTTTTTAAATGAATTTCTCTTTGGACTAAGAATGTTGAAAAATCCACAATTTGTAGGTAGACTTAGGAAGACATGGTGGTATATTTTGAGTTAAAGGCTATCTTGTTAGAAACTCAAGAAAGTGCTAAGCCCAAGGAATGGAGAGGAAATGACTGCAACTGGACATTGGCTTTTTGATCAAATGTTTCCAAAAGCTGAGCTCAGAGGATATACAGAGCATAAACAAGAACTTAACATGACAAGAGCAAAGAGCCAGATATTCACAATTACATATCTTAGCATCGATGTTTGTCAGTAAGGATTGTCTAGTGGATTTTGGTGATGTAATCTTATGAAATACACCCAAATACTAGCAGAAGACAAATCGTTATTCTTTGTAGTTAGAAATGTCATTGCTCCATTATCTTAGACAAATTTATCTTTTTCTTTAAATATGTGCTTATTTAAATCTTGATTAGTTTTTTCCCAAGGTCTAATTCTCTAACAAGAAGTCATGACTGTTTCCTGATTAAGTTGTTTATGAAATCTTTCTTCCATCATTGGATTTAATCAACTTTTGGAAGTTCAGTTTTAACATATGCATACTATATATAGTGAACCATTCATGATTTTCCAATAAAGAAGATGAAGAGGTACAATAAAATATACGTTTAAATCAGAAAATCCCATTTTTTTAAGATTGTCATCAGGGAAATGACTATAGTATCACAGCAGAGAAATTTTTTAAAAAGACTAACTACAATAATGATAACAGAAAAGGAAAGGACAGGTGGAAAAGGCATTGCATATCTCAAATAGGACTTAGTGACTCCTCATGAGTAGATTGTTACTATGGAAAAAGCAGAAAAGTGACATAAGTGGCGGTCCAAGTATCATGGAAGAAAATAGTAAGCTTCATTACATAATCGCTAAACTAGCACCACCAATTTGTTATTCAATTGTACGTGCTCATATTATAGAACAAAAGTAGACTATTGTCATGACTAACATTGTATGTTGACAGATTTTTTTAGAAAAGATTAAAACTGAAAAAACTCACAAATGTGGAAAAAGTCTAAAAGAAATGTTAACAGACAAAGAAATAGGACCAAACATGAAAATAATCTGCCATACTTTCTGTCGGGAGCCATTGAGCTAGTGATCGCTCACACACGTGGAGCCTAAAGCACAAGTCTCTGAACAAGAGTGCCCACGAAATGCCCTGAGGGCATGGGGTGCTGGGCGTGAACAGGTGTTCCAGTCCCGAGAAAACTGGGCAGAAGCAGCCAGCTAGTTCAGCAAAGGGGCGCAGTGTGACGAGAGCGTATAAGTAAACGCACTGCAGTGGTTAAGCAGTTTCTTCCTCCCGTCCTCAGAAGGGCTCCACCTGACCCTTCTTTCTCTATCTTTTCTTAAATATATATATATATATATATATATATATATATATATATATATATATATATATATATTTGATTGTAAAGAGGATAAAACCAAGGAAAATAAGGCAATAAAACTATTCAAAATAAACCAGTATAAGTGATACAGGACTTTAAATCCTTACAAAATCAACAATAGTTACTGGTTTATTTTGAATAGTTTATTGTTGTCATAATGCCTTTTCTTGTCCTCAAAATAGCTGCAGATACCTTCAGACATAGTAAAAATCAAACAGAACAAGAATAGAAACAACAAAAACAAAGCCATGAATGCAATAACAGACTTCAAAATAAGCCAATAGTAAATCCAAAATGACCACCATCATATGTCTTGCTATCTTTTAAGCAGCTGTTCATACCATCAGATTTAACATAAATAAAACGAAAAGAATAAAACCCAACCCCAAAAAGAATGAAAATGATATGGTTTCCAGTCGGGATCGCTTCCTGGTGAGGCCTGGATCTCTCCTCCTGCAGTCTGGGAATGACGCTGACTCACAGAGAGGGGCTTGGGTCTGGCTGCCTCCACTCTGGCAGCAGGCTGCGCACTGTCTCTATATTTATTTTCTTTATTCTTTCTGCTTTCTTTCCCCCAGGAACTTAAAGAGCTCTCGCCGACACCAACAAGAAAAGAGAACAGCAGGTTAGATAGAGGAAGAACAGTTAAAAGCATAAGGAAAAAATAAAAAATAAAACAATGCTCTGATGAAGAGAAGAAGAATGTATTCTAACTCTACATACTGCTTTCATACCTCAGATCCTTAGCTATCACCCCAACTTCACTTGCTTTCTCTCTCTCTCACATATGTCTGGGGCTTGATAGCCATTTGCATTTCAGTTCATTAAACAAGGAGCATGTTCCCACTATGCCCTTAGAACTGCTGTCTAAACTCTCAGAGAATCTGATGGTTGAAACCAAGTGGCAATATTCAATATATTTTTACTTTACATCTATTTCTCACTGAAGACCACCACCTACTAAAATCATTTCTTCTTTTGGTTTATTAAAATCAATGTTGTCTAATTCCTAAATTTGGGGAAAAAGAAACTTTTTAGTCTTCATCTTCCTCTCTCATTTTTTATCTTTAAAAATGGTAATATTTTCTAAGATTATTTCCCTAACCTTCTTCTCATATTTTAAGTTATACTTCTCCTATGTATATTAACAATTTTTCTTTAGTATAGTTTTTCTCAGTATCTCTGAACAACAATGCTGTACTGCCTTCTAGATATATCCAACTAGGATTTTGAAATATACCCACCAGCGTATTGAAATTAAGACTCTTTCACACTAAACCTATCTCCTTCCCCATACCTGTAATTCCTCACTTATATCTTTTTATGTATTTATGTAAGTATGTACGTATTTTTGAGACAGAGTCTCACTATGTAGTGCAGGTTCTCCTCAAACTCATAGTGATCTTCCTGCCTCAGCCTCCCCAGTGCTAGATTATAGGCATGGGCCACCACACCTGGCCTTCACTTACATACAATTTTAAATAAAGGGTTTCTTCTTTCTATTGCTCTAAACAAGAGTTCTAAGAATTATTCTACATTCCCTATCTCTCAATTGCTATAACAAAGCACACACCTGGGCATGCATTTTTCAAACACCTGTGCATCTATTGTATACATTTTTCTTCATTTTAACCATTACCCTCCCTGAAGCATAATTACCTCTCATCTAGAACCCTGTAGTGTGCTCCTAAGTGATCAGACTATCTCACTTTATATTTTACTATCGATTTGCCTCTGCCTGACATAAAGGCCCAATTCAAGTACATATGTCTTACTGGTGTTTCCAAATTATCCATGAAATATAACTCACATTACTGAAATATCTCCCCCATAGCCCCCCAATCAAACCTGTACAATTATCAACACAAAACGTCCATGACCTGATTTTCACTCAACTCTTTAATCATATCTCTTATCTCCTTTCCAGTCATGCCCTCCTCTTTCATGACTAGGCACCGTAGTCTTCCCAGTTCAAATGTGTGTTTCTTTTGAGGTCTATGCTAATTCAGTGATCAATGGTAGGAATACAAAATGAGAAAGGTAACACATTGGCCATAACAAACATTCAGTAAATATGTGTTTAAGGAAAATATGAGAACCTAAAATAAGTGCAGAAAACTGTAACCAACTATAGTGGATCATATGGGAGAATAATGTGTCTAGTCTTCCTGGGAGTAGTCAGGGAATCAGGAAGGGTTGCCTAAGAAAGGTAACTGTAAAATACAAGTTCACCAGATAAACAGGATAGAATAACTCCCCTCCAAAAGCCTCAACACAGATCACAAAAGACAAGTCATTCAGAGGGGGTTGCAAGTCTTCCCACTCGGTACTACTCAGGCTGGTTGAGGGCTAGGAGACAGAATGGAAAGGGTAGAGAGGGTGTCTTGGTTACTTTTCTCACTGCTGAACAAAATACCCAACACCCAAAGTTAGAGGAGGAAACGTTTATTTCAGCTCACAGTCTGGAGAAGTTTCAGTTCGTAGTCCCCTAACTCCAAGGCAGGATGGAATCACAAAGGAGAAACAGCACGTAGTGTGCAAAATGCAGCAAAGTAGTGAAGCAGCAAAGCAGCACATGACAAGCAACCACAGCAGCCCTCATTCTGTCCTTATATTCTGTCCAAGCTGCCCACTCTTAGGGCAGCTGGCACTCACAGTCAGGGCGGGTCACCCCATCATCCACTCTCACAACAACGCAAAACCAGTCTGAGGATGAATCAAGTGACCACGCACCTTTGATCCCAACATCACACACTCTAGATCCAGCCGCCACATGAGGCTTTGAGGAGACTTCTAGATGCAAGTTCCAACCGAGGGGGTAGCAAATGGTAAATAAAAAAAAATGTTGAAGAGAGAGAAAATAATGAAATGTTTTGTATGCAGCTCACTCATGTCTAAAACAATGGGAAAACTGAATAGAAATGGTTCTAGGGGAAATATAAAATACAAAGAGAGCAAGCTAGGAGATCAAGCACAGGAGTTGGAGATTATTGCTGGAGATCTGCAAAAAGGTAGGCCTGGATTCAGCAAGAGCAGAGATGACTGAGAAGAAAAACAAATGTGTAACTGTTAAACTCTGAATGTTTTGTCTGTCAAAAACTCACCTGTAGGAAATACAAAACCCAAAGGGATGTATTGAGAGGTCAGACCTTTGAGATACAGCTTGATTCACGAGTGGGACTAGTTTGCTTATTAAAAAAAGTTTCCAAGAGCTTCCCCGGTATTTTATGGCTGTGCATCTGCATCAAGAGGAAGCACTTTATGAACCAGAAACAGACCCTCACCAGACATGGAGTCGGCATGAAACTTCTCTTGGATATCTCATACTGGAAGACTGGAAAACAAATTTGTGTTGCTTATCAGCAAGCCAGTTTTTGGCTTTCTACTGCAGCAGCCCAAATAAACTTAGACAGTTTAATGGGGCAATCACGAATGACCCTCAGGTCAGACTGTGTGTGGTTTGGGGTGGGAAAGACAGAAGCCATGTTGAATTTTGCTTTTCTGGCTAACCTGATTTGGTAGATGCTACCATGACAATTCAGACCTTTAATTTTTTAAATGAGAAGTTTTTATCATTTGCTTGTACTATTTTCTGTATGCAACAGTTTTTAATAGGAATAAGCTATTTTGAATATGTCATTTTCTTAACCACCACACCCAAAAGTAATATTTATCAAGCGTATAATTCTGCATATTTTTCTTCTTGCTATTGGCAAATGTCAGAGCCATATTTTTAATTTATTTTTGAGTCTCCAAGGATTGGATTACCATATTCTAATTTTTGGTTTTCAAATTAAGTACATTATGCTCCAACTTTTAATAAAATGTCTATACTTTTAGGATACATGTTGACTATCTTTAGATAACATTTTGCATTTGCTACTCTACTCACAAACAAAACAATCTATGATACTGGTCTCAATAAAAGGCCATACAACACAGTAGAAAGGCAAGTCCTACACTGATAATTTCACTCCAGCCCAATCTGTATGTCTGTAAGTCATACAGTCTGTATGTCTGTATGTCTGTAAGTTAACAATACCGAAAACATATATGTTGATTTCACAGCCAAAATAATTGAAACACAGGATTGTTTGCCATTCATGGGGCAATACCAAACCTTGGGAGCTAACGAGAGGTGTCAGTGATTCAGTAACAAAGCATGGAACTATAAGAAGGGTATGGAAGCATCCCGTAAGAGATAATTACTATGTCTGGCTCCATGAGCTTGCGTTCCTCTGGGGAGAACTACCAGTAGCTACCAGACTGTGGCTGTGAATCTGCAGGAAAGGCGATGCTTACTCATCAGTATGTATGGGTTATTTCAAGAGAGGTGATAAGGACCAATGAATTGCAAAGTTCCTTTATTTGTCATCACAGAATTAGTCTAGAGGGAAATTCGGTGAAATCTCCAGCACAGAATTTATACAATCTTCTATGCTAACGACAGATATGGTTGAATAGGAAGCTGTTTAAAGAACTTTCATACGCATTTTATCAGTATGAGTTATATATTCTAGAAATAATATCTGTACTTCCCAAGTAAGTGCTAAAGATGACAATGAAACTGATGTTTAGAAATGTTTAAAGTCTTGTCAAGAACCCAGTTTCCAATCCCCAGTCCCCCAAATCAGCATTTGTATATAAACCTACTGTAAATTTTTTTGTTCTTCATTAAAATATCTACAGTTTAATAACTTTTGACATAGAAAACATACTCCTACCCATCACTTCTATTCCCATGTAAGACAATTTTTTATAAATTGATAAACTGTTAAGCTTCTATTTCATTGTTAAATAAGATCCCAGTCCAGCTGCTGTCAGCCAGCCCTTCAGAAGGTAAAATGGAAACCCCTGAGACTGTTGTATTTCATGTCAAGTCCACTACATCACAGCAGAAAGCTAAGAGAGCAAGGTGATTCTTTAGTATGGCCAGAAACAAGTCATGCAAATCAGAATAGGCAGCATGTCTGCGTCTTACTTGGTATTTCAAATATTTAAATTTCTATCATACAGTTTAATGATTTCTATTTTTTATTTTTGCACCATTTAACATGTAATCTTTAGCACTCATTTATTACTTATTTTTCATTGAGTCTATCTTCAATCATGTTTGTTTGTACATATATCAAACACTTTTCAAGGGCTCCACGATCTTCCAGACTCTTCTACTTCAGATGCAATCAACTGGTACTTTGTATGGTACAAAGTTGAGATTAAAACATTACTCATTGTAATGTTGTGACATAATAGGGAATATATGTTTGATTTCTGCACTTTGTTTCTGGTTTATGGCTCCTGAACCATGTGAAATTTCAAGAGTGACAGGACTGACTGTTTCTTATGTTAATGGGCCTTTGATAATGATGGCCCCTGATAGCTTCAGGGCGAGATCCTCTGGCCACATGAGTAGACTTTCAGCCCTAGCCAGCCTCCTGGGAGGAGAAAGGCACCTCAGGTTAAGTTGAACACCAAAGGCAAAATATACAATTTCTCTTTCCTATTTAATAACCCCCCCCCCGAAAAAAAACCAAAGAACAGGCAAAATTCAGAGAGCTTTGGGATTGCTGAACTTTTGGTATGCTCCCATGGATGGTACAGCCAAAGAAGGCATGGAAATTCGGCACCCTTTCCCACCTACCCTTGCCGTATGTACCTAAAATATCCTTTGTAATAAATGGGGAACATAAGAAAAAATGTTTCTCTGGGCTCTGTGAGTCACTCTAGCAAATTAGTGGAAAGAGAGGAGACAATCAAGCCTGTCAGAGAAGCCCAAATCAAAACTTTGGGCTGTAATAGGCATCAAGAGCAGGGCAGTCATGGAAACTGGGTCTTTAACCTATGAGATCTGACACTACTCGGCAGGTAGACAGTGTCAGAACTGAGCTACACTGCAAAGCACCCACATGTCCACTAAAAAATTTCTTGGTATGTGGTAAAAAGGTCACATACATACATACACATACACTGAAACTCTCTGTGTTGAGTGTGGGAGTAGAAAAAGCAGTTTGTTTAGTCCCCTCAGACCATAGAACACATATATGCAAATAATTTAATTGTATACTGATGTTATTTTAATCTGCTCAAAGATGGCATGCCCAAATATGACTCATGTTCTGTTAACAGAAGATAAGACTATCCCTGACAGTAATGTGTGCTGCAATTTCTCTCTCTGAATGAACATTAAAACTGAATGAAACTCTTGAGAAAAACATTGAAATGAAAAGTGAGAAATCTAGTCAACCATCTGGAACTTTCCAATGCAGTGCCAAACATCCAGATATTTGTTCAAATGTGGATGAACATTAGCTGTCATTTTATTATAATTTGAGTTTATTTGCTTTCAACATTCAGAGGGTTCTAGTAAATGTTGACTTCCAGAGACTATTTCATATCCTTAAGATAGGATCCCATCAGCAACATCGGGCTCTTAATTTCTTTGCAAAACCATGATTAATAAAGTTTATAGTAACACATCAGCAAATGCCAATTCACTCATCAAAACATCACTTAAACTGAAATCACTTTGCCTACTCTGAAGACTGGGTTAACTTTTGCAAAACTGTAGATGTGAACATTTAGAATATCCTTTTAATAATATTTTCTAAACAGAAAAAATGGAAGTTTTACATACATATTTGTTATGGTCACATTTGATAGCTTTGATCACACAGATGTCTGTCATTAAAACTAGGATTCCATAGTCACAGCTCCATGAAAAAATTGGAGTGAATCACTCCACAAATGTGAGCACAATGCTTAGTTTATACAGTTCTTTAAAAGTAACAAGATCCTTTTAAGTCCACCTGTAAAGTTTCTGGTAGCTCAGGTGGTCACTGTTAGCTACTTATATTCTATTGTACTTACTGTTAAAATTTGAATAAAATAAAAAACATTTTCTCAAATAGAAACTTATTCCTTGTTTTCAGTTTGTTCCTTGGGAATTTAAAAAAGTTATTTTTTTTTTCTCTAATAAGTGATGCTGTATTTTCTCAAATGTATAGTATAATATTAAAATTTAATAAAATATACATGATTAAGTACCCTCAAATTTATTGTGGGCAGATGTAGTAAAGTAAAATATACGGCTATATAGAAACACTCTGTTGGAATATTTTTATTCAAGAAAATTATGTAATATCTTAACCTAGTACAAAATCAACATAATGATTTTCAAACCATATCAAATCATAGATGTGTGTATCAGTACTCAGATTTGCACACTTAGTACAGCAGATTCAGTAGCATGTGGATATTGAAAAGATAAAATTTGGCCACTGCAAATAGGTAATTGAATTCTGAATTTATTTAATGTAAATTAACAAATTTAAAAACTCAAGCGTCTTAAATTATTTTTCTGGTAAACACAGTGTTGTTATTTCAGTAGGACTACATTCTCTTGTACTCAATATTGCTACATTGTGGTGTATGGGTGGAATACATGCTTCATTTCCAGTGTTCCCATAAATGCATCAACGATCTAATTGATATCAACAGATTAATTCAGTTGGAATATTTTTTCTACACACCACTGAGTCATTGTAATATCCTTATTTAAATGTTTTTGACAGTCAAAACCAGTCACTGTGATACCTATGTAAATTGATAATTGGTAATTGAATTGAATATTCATTAGTATAATTATAATTAGGATCTTATCTAATTAAAATATGCATGTATAAATTTTTTCACTTAATTCACTTAAAAACAAAAACACACTGTCGATGCCTAATCACCTCAAGATTTTTGTGCCTATAGAATCAGCAAAGAAAAACTTTCTGGGTGATTTGTTGAAGTTTCTAGATGAAGGACAATGACAAATTCATGCAATAGAGCAAACTGAAGAAGTTTTGGGTCACATAAAAAGCATCTTTAAAGTAATAAAATGCTTAATGTGGAGAAACATTTCAGTAATTACAAAATGAGTTTAATAAGATGTTTGCTTGTGGCAGTCAAAACAAATTAACAAAATTAATTACCTATAGTCACAATGAAATGGCCCAAAAATATTTCCACTCATTTTTCAGTAGGATCTGAGCTTCTCTTTTAGGGTAATCCTAAAAGATCTTAGAATTTTTCACATTTTTGATGGATATTAAATTATCTTACAGTATATATTAATAAACTAAATTTGAAGATTGAAAGAAAAGCTTTTGAACTAGCTGTACAAATGTCAGAATTCTTATTAAAATTGAAACTTATCATAATACACATTATTATATAATATTATACAATGTTTTAATATTGAATCAATAAGAAAAATTTAATGAAGATAGAAAAACCAGCAACTAAATACAGTAAACCCTAAATGTATGTGGGTGGCACACATAACCAAGCTTGGATTGAAATGTACTAGTTAGATCTATGATGGTTGGCTCTGTACTAAAGATATACTGATATTTGTTTCTCATCATTATTCTTATCATTATTGACTACAAAAATACAGTACAGCTATTTACATAACATTTACATTGTATTAAGTATTATAAATCATCTAGAAATTTTTTAAAGTATATGGAAGGAGATGCAAAGATTCTGTGCAAACACCATGATATTTTATTTAAGGAATTTATTAGCATCTTTCATTCTGTCATCCATCCAGAAACTTAGACCTAATCCCCAGCAGATACCGTGGGACAGTTATAAAAAGCCTATCCTTTTTAAAAAGTACATAAATCATTTCCTGACAAATCTGTTTTCCAATGGTGGATTTTGACTTGATGTTTTAAAATATTTTGATAATGTAAGTGTAGATCTATTTCTCTATTCTGTTTTCTCTGTGTGATCTTCATCCCTATTTCATACTGTCTTAAAAATCATCTTTGTATTCACTTCTCTGTCCATTACTTTCTTGTGACCTCATAGACACCAATAGACAGCTGTATACTCTAACTGTATGTGCGGAGCACAGCTCATTTCATAACATAAGGAGACAAAGGACTCTAACTCTCATATTGACACATGTAATGTGTCGACATATGTGTTTCTTTTTCTTGCTTCATTTATTTAACGGTTATATAGCATTGTTGCTTCTCTAATGTTCTGGAAAAAAGAATGGCGACAACATCTGAACAGCAGCTCAGTAATCAGTCTAATCTATTATTCAAAATTGTGAAGTCTGCTTTTTCCAAAATATATGGAGAGCGTTGCATATGTGGGTCTGCTCTACTGAAATGCCTTAGACTTGATTTGTGAACAGTTTCTCAACAGAATTTTATTGCTCACAGTGCTGGAAGCTGGAAGTCTTGTTCAAGTGACCCACAGAGTTGGTGTCTGACAAGGTCCCTTTTTCATATGCAGTGCTTTTCCTTTGTCCTCAGGCAAGGGACAGGCAAGGAAGGAGGTGTCCTTGAGTTTACCCCACTGATGAGGTGGGGCTCTTATGACTTCATCACTTCCCCCAGGCTCCACCACTTAGTATTATCACAATGAAGATTAAGTTTCAAAATATGAAGTTTGGGGAGACAAATACAGCATAGCACGAGCTAACCAATGTAATTCTATATTTGATATTTGACCAAAAGTCTGTCACTTAGTATTTAGCACTTAATGCAAAATTCTAAAGTAACTCCTCATGCCTGTAAAATAAATGCAAGTTGTCAATAAAAGTGCTAATAAACCCATATAAGAATTTCATTCTTTGGATATTTGGGGATATTACCAATTGCCTCCAAACAAAATCTAGTAACTCTTTGCATTCTAACTTTGGCAGCTTGAAGAAAACTGGTAACACTTGTAAATATATTGTGAAACTGGACAAAAAAAGGTTTCAGGATATGATTTGTAATTTACCTTCATCTAAAATCGCAAAAGTGAAAAGCTGTCTGTAGACGTCTACCAGCTGCATTAAGGGGCAAGTGTGTTAAAAATTAACATGAAGTCAGTATGAGAGACGACAACCTTGACTAAAATCTGAGGTCTTATTTTTATCAATAAACAAATTTTGAAAATATCTGATTAAAAGTGATCCATGTTCCATTTAGGATATTTAAGCATCACCGAAAGTTTTATACAAATGTGAAATCACAGATGTATATTATTATGTTGATTTATACTTGAGCCCATTGCTAAGTCTACATTTTAGACCAAACACTGAGAGGAAGAGCTCACAGATGCTTTTAAATTAGCTATGATTGCAAGAAAAGTCTCAGATGTGGATTGGGTATTGGCATAAAGTTAGCTAGTTGGCATCGGAATTAGTAACAGGTGGCATAGTAGGCAGTAAAATTGCAAAGGCAGAACTGTTCGCATTTCCTGTGTTATCATAATCTTTTTTTAGTAAGTATAATTCTGGTAATTAAGAGCATTTTTTAAAAAATGGAAGCCTGAAAGCACAGAAATATTTATTTCTTGTTTTTAATAATTTAAGTCACATAAAATGTGTTCAATCTCTCATCTCAGAAATTATAATGATGACACATATGTAGACTATGTGCATCATTTTATCTTTCTCCAGTATAAGGCATGAATTGGACATCCTCAAAAAATAAAGCATAAGATTGTATTAACATCTTCTATCATCTCCTAATGTCTGCATTTTGCACTTGACTTTTTAAAAAGGTTGTCCCACTTTTCCAATATGTCTTCTACTGAAATTTTTAGATATTAATTATCACTGTTACATTTAGAAACTTAGCACGTATATAGTGTAATCTTTTGTTATTTTTGTCAACAATAGTGTCTATGTTTAAATTTTGATTTATAATTAATTAAAATTAATGTTTATAGTTAAATAATTGATATTAAAATTACAAAAGCAAGTATAAGAATCTGGGTTTTTGCAATTTCTAACATTCTAGCATCACTAACATAAATGTTAATTATTCATATACATGTTAATTTTGTTTTTAAGTGTAAGTATAAAGAAATATACTTCAGCACTGTGATCTTGAAAAGACAATGGCTTGGGACTTTGATAATGCCTCCCTTTCATAATTCACTTATCTCTAAGTTTTACCTGAATAGAGGAGCAAAGGGTGCCTACTACAAACAGCTTTGATGAAAATCACCCCTTCTGAGAAAAGACCCAGTCCAAGCCTGTCTTTTTGCTTTGTAGATGGCCTTTTTCTCCTAGATTCCTCCTTGCATCTCTATTCTGTGCATATCTTTGTCCAAATTTTCTTTCATATAACAACATCAGTCAAATCGAGTTAGGGTCCACACTGATGACCTCACTTAACCTTCATTACTTCTGTAAAGACCAATCTGCAAAATGGGCACAAGATTATCAACAAATAAAGTGGGGTGAACACTGATAGCCCTATCAGACACCATCTGAAAATCACTTAACTCAGTTCAAAAAAATAAGAGTTCATAAGTGATAAAAGGTACATTTTATATCCAGATGCTTCATTAACCAGGACAACTTGGATGCTCAATTAAGGTTTTAACTTACATCAGTTAAAACAAATATGCTCTCTGCTAGAGTTTAAGTTACCTACCAGGGTCACAGTCATATTAAGATGTGTCCTAATCCACATCTTCCTTTGTCTGTCATCATTTGATTTTTGTGATCTCATTGTAATGCGTTCCTAATTTTGCTATGTTTGTTGCTCTGTAAGTAAATTATGTCCTGCATGTATATCTCCAAAACTATATGTTTTAGAGAATAAATTAAACTTGAAAGACTAAGTCACTAGTATTTATCTTTACAGGAATGCTTTGACGCATATCCATATTATTGGTCTTAGTGACATCCAGTGGTCGTGACAGGTCAGTGGCAAGATTTCAGATCTTTCACAAATGGCTTTATTATGTGCTTCTTGTCCAGAGCACAAGAAAAAAAGACTACATCTTCAGGCACCATTTATTTTAACAAGTGTAATAAAATGTCACCTATTTGGACTCATAAACAGAACTGCATTTCAGATGAAACATGGAGATAATTAAAATGTTTCATTTTGTGTCACTTTTGTTGATAAATTAATATATATCATTTCTTAAAAACTACTTAACTTACAAAAGCTACTTGAAGAGAAGTTCTAAACAGGCATGGCTTATATTTTAAACAGTGTTTTATTTTCCCCCATTTTTACATTTGAGTTTTGTTTAAGTAAATTATAAGATATACAATTAATGGCATGTGTTTTCTAAAACAGTTAACATTTCTCTTCCTAGGTCTTTTGAGGTACTGATTTTAAGGTGAAAATATTTCACAAGAACTATTTTAAGTATTTCACATTTCATGATGAAGAAATTATATGTTAAAACATGATTATTAAGGCTTGAATATATTCTAACTGCTAAAGTCAGAAATAAAGAATCAAATTTCTGCTAGATTAAAGGGAAAGTCCAGAAAAACTTCATTACAAATATTTCTGCCTTCATGCACAGTATTTGGTTCTGTAAGCTGAGTTTTTAACAGTAACACTGCCAATCTATATTATAATATAGAAGACTAAGAAATGACTACAAATAATGACTTCCTAGTAATTTGTAGTTGAAAAAGTCAGTCATGTAAATTAACATATGCACAATACCTACAGCAGCAAAAAGTTACATATCACTCTCTTTCTGAACAATAATTAGGTAATCTGTATTAGGCTCCTTTTCTCATACAGAACAAAATTAGAATGAAGCCATCATAGAACATTCTCTCAACATATATTTGCAAAAAGTAGAATTCTGGAATGGGGTACTTATAATTTTATTTATTTACTTATTTATTTATTTTTAAATTAAGATTATTGGTACATTTCAGATATATATATATATTCATCATAGGGAATTTGTACCTGTGAGTGGTATGATATATATCTTAATTCTTTTTTCTCATTCCCCTCTTTTCCTTTCAACCCCCTTTCCCCTCCTTCTTTACAAAATCTTTGTAATTTTTTCCTTCTTTTCTAACTTATTTTCTTTTCTCTTTCTTCCTTCTACTCCTCCCCTCAACCTAGTTCTTCCCAATTGAACACTTATTTCCTATTTTAAAATATCTGTTATGCATTTTGGTCCTTATTTACACTTTCGATTTCTCGTACCGCAGAAGCAATGCGATATTTACACGTGTGTCCTATTTATTTCACTTAAAGAGTCTGATCCCGAGGTACATTCATTTACCTAGAAGTGCCTCAACGTTGTACTACTTTAAGACTGAGTAGTTCTCCACTGTATAAAATATCTAAATCTTTCTCTATTCATTGATTAATGGCTATGTGTGCTGTTTCCAAGATTTAGTTATTGCAAACTGTGCTGCGTAAACATGGCGTACATAGACTGCTGCAATATGATGCTTTTAATTCTTTGGGGAAAATATCAAGAAGAGTGATAGCTGGGTCAAATGGAACCTCTAGCCCTAATTTTTTGAGCAATCTCCACACTGATTTCCACAGTGGTTGCACAGTCGACCTCCCGCCAATAGTAGAGGTTTCTTTTTTTCCCCATAGCACTTCCAGCATTTATTATTGGTTGATTTCTTGTTGATAGCCACTTTTTTCTGGGGTGAGATGGAACCTCAGCATTGTTTTAATTTTCATGTCTCAAATGACCAGTGATGTTGGCCATTCTTTCATGTGTTCATCTGTTGTTTCTATATCTTCAGCTGCTAAGTGTCTATTCACTTCACATGCCCATGTTTAGAGCGGGCCTTTAAATTTGGGGATCTTGTCTTTTTGAGTTCTTTATATATTCTACATGAGTCCTTTGTCCGAGGAACAGTTGGCAAAAATTTTTTACCACTCTGTGAGTTATCAATTCACTCTTTTGCTGATTTATTTTTGCTGTGCAAAATGTTTTTAATAAAATGAGATCCCAGTTGATTATTTGTAATATTTCCTGTATGATTATGGTTTTGTTCGTAAAGACTTTGCCGACACTTATGTCAAGAGTTCTACCTATTCTCTCTTCCAACAGATTTAGTGTTTCTGTTTGAATATTTAAATCTTTCACTCATTTCAATTTTAGTTTAATGCATGGTGAGAGATATGGGTGTAAGCTTTAATCTTCAGCAGGTGGAAAGCCAATTTTTTCCAGCACCATTTATGAAAGAGGCTATCTCTTCCAGTGAACCTGTTTGGCCACTATTGAAGATAAGGTGGCTGAGTGTGATTGGAGATGTATCTCCATATTCTGATCTGTTCCACTGACTCTCCTGTCTTTTTTTTTTTTTTTTGCCACTATCATGCTTTTTTTTTTTTATCACAGTAGCTTTGTCATAAAATTTCATGTCAGGGATTGTGATGCCCTCTGCCTTTCCTTTGTTGCCCAGAATTGCTTTTGCTATTTTAAGTCTGTTCTGGTTCCACATAAATTTAAGGTTACTTTCTCCAATTCTTTAAGGTATGCTATTGGTATTTTGATCAGAATTGGATTAAACCTGTGTAACAATTTTTAGAGTGTGGCCGTTTTCACCATGTTGTTTCTTTTTAACCAAGAGCAAAGGATATCTGTCCATTTGCTGATATCCTGTTCAATCTCCTTTTTCAGAGTAATGTGGTTTGCAATTTAGAGATCTTTCACTTCCTTTGTTGGATTGATTACTAAGTATTTCATTATTTTCAATGCTATTGTGAGAAGTATAGTTTCCTAAATTTCTCTCTCAAGGAGTTTGTTATTTTTTAAATATTTTTAACACCAAGTACATTTATTAGAAAAGAAGAAAGTTATGAAACATTGTCATATCTTTCCTTAAGAAAGTAGAAATAAAAAAGAATAAAGCCAAAAAATAGAAGTGAATAATAAATATTAGAAAACACAATTCCTTATCAAAATGCCAACATCATTTTTCATAAAATTTAATGTTTTAATTCTTACATTTCTATAGAAATACAAAAGACTCAGAATAGTCTAAACAACTTTGATAAAGGAGCAAAATTAGAGCTCAAACCCTCCCCAATCCCATGACTTACACAAAGTTACACCAATCAGTTACACCATGGAGTTTGTTATTCGTGCACAAGAATGCTACTGATTTCTGAGTGTTCACTTTATATCCAGCTACTTGAGTTTGTTGTTAAATCTAGAAATCTTTTAGTGGAGTTTTTGAGGTCTTGTATGTAGAGCATCATGTCATCGGCAAATAATGATAACTTATTCCTTTCGCAGCCTTACTTCTTTTATTTCTTTCTCTTGTCTAATAGCTCTAGCTAATGTCTCCAGAACAACATAGGAGTGGTGATAGTGCACGTCCTTGTCTTGCTCCTGACTTGAATGAAAGTTTTCAGTTTTTGACCATTTAGTATGATTCTAGCTGTTGTTTTTCATAGATAGGTTTTAACAAACTTAGATATATACCCATCTATTTTGATTTTTCATAGAGTTTGTATTATTAATGGGTATTGGAGTTTGTCCAATGCTTTTTCTGTGTCTATTGAGATGATCGTGTTATTTTTGTCTTTGGTTCTGTTGATTCTGTGTATTCCATTTAGTGATTTATATATGTTGAGCCATCCCTGCATTCCTTGGATGAATCCTTCTTGGTCATGATGTATAATCTTCTTGATGATTTGCAACATGATGTTTGCCTATATCTTATTGAGGATTTTTGCATGTGTTCACTATGTAGATTGGCTTTCAGTGCTCTGTTTTAATTGGATCCTTCTCTGGTTTGGTATTCAGGTAATACTTGCTTCCAGAAATTACTTTGGAAGTATTCTTTCCCTTTCAATTTTCTTAAAGAGTTTGTGGAATAGAGGCATAAAATCTTTAAATTTCTTGCAGCATTCATCAGTGGATTCATCAGGGTCTTGCCATCTTTTGTTGGCAAGTTTGGAATTACATTTACAATTTTATTTACTGATAGTGGGTTATTTAAAACTTTTATATCTTCTTGATGCAGGTATTGTAAATAATACATATCTAGGAATCTTTCCATTTATTGTGTTTTCTATCTTATTAGAATAAAGGTTCTGGAAGTAGGTCTTGATTATCTTTTGGATTTTGCAGGTGCCATTATGTTTTCACCCCTCTCATTCCTAATTACGTGAAGTTGAGTCTTTTTTTCCTTTTTAAGATAAGGCTGGCTAAAGGTTTTTCAATTTTATTTTATCTTTCAAAGAACCAACTTCTTGATTTAGTGATTCTTTGTATTGATTTTTAGTCTCAATTGCATTAACTTTTTCTCTGATCTCTATAATTTCCTCCCTTGTATGAGCTTTGTGATTGAATTTTTTTTCAGAAGTTTGAAGTTAGAATTACATTATTTATTTGAGTTCACTCTGTGTCTCTGATGTGAGAGTTAACTAACATAAATTTCCCTTGTTGGACTGCTTTTGTTGGGTCCTGTAAGTTCTGTTACAATTGTTTAATTGTTGAAAATACTTTCTTTTTAAATTTTATCTGTGACCCATTGGTTTTTTCAGGAGAAATTTATTTATTTATTTATTTCAATTTATTTATTTATTTATTTATTTTGGTGCCAGGGATCGAACTCACGACCTTTCGTTTGCCAAGCAGGCAGTTAACGCTGCTGAGCTAAACCCTCAGCCCAGGAAATTTATTAATTTCCATGTGTTTATGAAGTTTTTATGGGTTTTTTGGCCTTTGATTTATAATTTCATTTCACTACGGTCTGCTAATATGCATGGGGTAATTTCAATTCCTTTGCATTAACTTAAGCATGTTCTATGAAATATTATGTGGTGTATTTTGGAGGGCTTCTCATCTGCAGCTGAGATTTGTATAATGATGTTATGTGGTAGAAATATGTAGATATCTATTAAGTCCATTTGTTGATTCAGTTTTGATATTTATTTATTAATTTTTTGTCCAGTTGATCTATCTTTTTGTGACCAGGTTACTGAAGTATATGCATCAACTAACTAAAAATAATCTTAGTGGACATGAACAATATATATATTTATCTCGAGTTTTAACAAGTATGTAGTGACCTTCTGTTTCTCTTAATCAGTCTTGGCTTGAAGTTCACTTTTTCTGCAAATAGAATAGCTATCCCTGCTTTTTCCAGGTTTCCTTTATGTAAAATATTATTTTCCATCCTTTGACTTTGTCTATAAATTTCTTTTTTAGTTAAATGTGTTTCTTATTTGTAACATATGTTGGATCTTGTGTCTTGAACCATTATTTCAGATTTTTTTTTCCTGGTTGGTGAATTGAGACCATTTACATGGTTTCATGGTCTACATGATTATAACTGATAGGTCCTTATAAATGTAGTTTTTATTATCTTTCTAAAATATCCTTCACAATATTTTATACAACTAGTTTAATGGTCATGAATTTCTTCATTCTTGTTATTTGTCATGGAAAATTTTATTTCTCCATTGATTTTGAAAGGTAGTTTTGCAAGGTATATTAATATGGATTGGAGGTATTTTTCTTTCAGGTCTTGAAAAATGTCATGCCAAACTCTCCTTACTTAACCTAAGGGTTTATTTTGAGAAGTTCTCTGTGATTCTGATGGGGTTTTCTTTATAGGTGAGTTGTTTTGTTTTCTTTTTTCTTTTTTTTCTCTGAGAGCTTTCAATATTCTCATTTGTGTTGAATTTGTGGAATTTTGATTATTATATGACTGGTTGTAGATTTACTTCGGTCTTGGCTAACTGGAATTGTATATGCCTCACTTACTTGTATACTAAATTCTTTTCCTATGCTTGGGAAATTTTCTGCCTCTACTCCTGTGAACAGCATTTTTTAAAAATGTCACTTGCACTGTCAAATGCTTTTTGTTTGATGCTATTCAATCTTATAGTGTTTTTCTTTGCCTCATCTTTCAGTTGTTGGATTTACTTTTTATGGTCCATTGTTATTTTTAAAGAAATTTTCCTTTTCATTATCACTAAATGTAGTCCTGTTTCCTAGATTTGATGTTTTCTTCTCAGCTTGGCTTATTTGACTGCATATAGTTTCAGTGGACTTTTTAACCTCCTGGATATCTGTCTAAAATTGTATCATGATTTCTTTCTTATGTTAGAGGCTTATGATTTCCATCATTTTACTGTGCTCCTCTAATTTTCTATCTGTGTCTATTTCACCAAATAAGTCCTTCATTTGGACTGTCATCTTTTTTACCTGAAAAAGTATTTCTGATATGATTTTTTTCTATAACCTCAGTCTTCTTCTTCTTCTTCTTCTTCTTCTTCTTCTTCTTCTTCTTCTTCTTCTTCTTCTTTCTTCTTCTTCTACCATTTCAGAAAATTCAGGTGGGTGGATTCTGTTTTTTCCTATTTCATTGTTCCCTGGACTTCACTTGGGTGGGTTGGAGGCCTGAGTTTGAAATTTGCTTCTTCATCTTTTCATGTTCTATTTTTTCAAAAATTTTTTTCTGTGTTGATGCTTGTAAATTGCTTATGATAGATAGTTTTATCACTAGTGTCAAAGCTTCCCTAGGAAATGTATGTTCCTCAGAGATCTCTTTTGAATTTAGCTGGCTTTTGGCTTTTGTGTCTATTCTAAGATCCAACCTTACCAATTTACTGGGAATTAGAAATTGCTATCTATTGGCTTGGTGCTCAGTCCTTTGACACTAGACTGTGGTGATTATTATAACCCTAGATGATTACAGCACTGTCATAAAATGGAGTACAAGTGATTTTAACAGGTGTGACACCTGGATAAAGTAGTACAATTAGCAATACCAATAGCATCAAGCACAACCTAGAAACTGAAACCGTTGTAACTATTAATTTGGTACCTTTAACCATAGGAACAAGCTCTAGAGTTATATATCAAAATCCAACATAAATCAGGAACTTGTATATTGTGACTTTCTCTTTAGTAGAATTTTGTCTTCTGTGTTGGGAGGGGAGATTTAAGAGGAATAGGGGAAAGATAGAGATAATTGAAAAGAAGTGTGCTAGAAGCAAGGCTGAAAGATGAAAGATAATTACCTAAGTTTTGGGAAACTGGAGAAGAGGACAGGAAAGAAAAATGAAGGACAAAGAAAAAGAATATTGAAGTGAAACAGAAAAAGTAGAGCCTGTGTTCACCCACAGGAAAATACCAAAAATTTAAGGAATGTAACTGAGGAAAGAGAGAAAAGAGACAAACAAAATGAAAGGAAAAACCTGTATAATAGAAAAAAATTCAGAAAAAGCAAAACAAAGCAAACACAAAGCAAACAATGGCAACAACAATAAAAACAATAACATTCCTCTGGTCCCCTTAGTTCTGTGGTACTGCCCAAGTCAGAGCCCAGACCAGTGCAGAGTAACCTGACAAGTCTGTGTGTGGGACTGATCTTGGCCTCCAGATGTAGGGGCTAGGACCAGAGCCTTCAACCAACAATTTCCTGTGTGTTACTCAATGTCCCACCCATGTCTCATTACCTGTGTGTCTCTGTGTTTCATTCCTTATTTATTTATTTATTTATTTTTGAAACAAGGTCTCACTACGCAGTGCAGGCTGGCATTGAACATAGCCCAAACTGATCTCCAAATCCTGGTGATCCTCTTGCCACAGCCTCTCAATTGCTCAGATTACAGGTGTGTACTATGACACCTAGCATATAATTTTACTGGAAAATCGATACACATATATGACTTCTATAAAAAAAAAGATTGTGTTGAATACATAATTAAATAGTAGGCTGTTCGTGAGGCTGGAAAAGTTAGGGAAAATATCAGTGTACCACATTAGTATATAGAAGCTTCAGGAAAAATACTAGGGCATTTTATTATCAAGGAAAGCATGGAGAAAGAGAAAAAGAAAGCAATTTAATTCTGGGCAGGTGATGTAGATAAATGTGGATATAAGTCACAAGCATGTGGAATGGTCAGAGGAAATCCCAACCACAAGTGTAGCTCTCTGGGGAAGAACAGAACACAGCACACAAGTGATGGTAGCCAGTTGATCTGTGCCTTAAACAGTCTGTTTGACCTACAATTAGGAAAAGAAAAAGAAATCATTGTGGATATTTAGTTCAGTGATGTGATAGGAGCAGATGAAAAGAAATATAATCTATTATTTGGAGCAAAGATGCACTGCTTTCCTCGTCAGATGACCATTAGAATAAAGCAGATTCAAGTACATGAAATCTCGGACAGCAATGCTCATAAGGAAAAGATCTCAAGGCACTGAGGCCCTGAATGAGGCTTGTGATTGGCAGCCTGTGGATGGCTCAAGTCAGCGAGGAGTCAGATGCCACCCAGAATTCTGACACTGTGCATGGTCCTGCCTCTGAAAGAAAAGAAAGAAGATGACAGGAAGGGAACTTTTATGTATAGAAAGAAACGAAACTTTGGCATATTTTAAAGGAAACGACATGTGAAACTGGAAGTGATTTGAGTTAGGACCAAAGGTGAGAATTTTAGAGTCAAAGCCCTGACCATAAAATTATGTCCTCGAAAGAATAATTCCAAGACAAAAATTATGCTTGTGCTGGGAATGAGGTGGGAAGGAGAATGGAAAAATGTAGGAGAAAAGTGAAGCTATACAGGCATAGAAAAACAGAAAAGGGAGAATGTAGTTTCTCAGTTGTCAAGACAGCAATGTTTTACTCTGACATAAATAAGGATAAATGAACCATCCGTAGGAAAATGTATGAACCTTGAGACCATAATGTTAAGTGAAATAAATCAGACACACAGGCTTACATATCACATAATTTCTCTTACATGAGAAACCCAAAGTATAAATAAATGGTAAAATAATAGATAATAGGAAATAGAAAAATAGATCTTTTGGAAGAAGCTAATCAAGAGATGGATGAAGGAATGGGGCAGGGGAAAAAGAAGATAAAATAATTTAGCTGAGTTATGTACATTTTCCACAAGAAATATAATTATTGTGTACTGTAAATATGTACCAATAACAGATTAAAGTTCAAAAGAAGACAGTATTTTAAAAGAATAGATAAGGAAGAAGCATATTTCACTAGAAGAGCATGTGCATGCCTTCCATGTACAAGGCTCTGGATTCAATGGCTAGTGCCAGAAGAAAAAAAAGAATGAATAAGTAAATAGCTACAATTCCACCAGAGAAACTACAGGCAGTCAACACTGAGAAAAGACATTCAATACACTTAGGAAAGAAAGAGAAAGGGAGATAGAGTCAGCCATTACTTACTTCAGAGAAAGTGTTTCCATGGAGAGATTAATGTCTCCATCCAAATTTCTAAAAATTGAGAAAATTAGTGTAGAAACTCATGAACTGAATTGAAAGCAAGTTTTCATTCAGAGCCTGACTAGCAACAGACATGAAATGCTTTTTGGAAAAGAAAGATGAAAGAAAATAATTTCAATAGAGTAAACAATCTAAATGGGGAAGAAAGAAGATAAGGATAGAGTAGTAAAAGTTAAAGCAGAAGGCAGAGAATAGAAGAGTCCAATGAGCCCTTTTCTATGTATGAGAAGATGGAAGCAAAAGAATGTAAGATGTCCATTTGTAACATCAGACATGAGCTTCTGAGGTGAGGACATGCTGGGCTCTGAGACTTGAGAAAAGAATAACTGCAGCTGTAGGAACAGATGAATTGAACAAAGATGAGAGAACAAGCAGGGTGTAGAGCTTAACGAAATAAAGTGAAGCCTGAAAAGTGTGTGTGCGGAAAATGGCCCAGGGAGCCAGTGAGGGATAAAAAGAGGGAGTGTGAGGCTGCAGGACCCGCCAAGTTCAAGTTGCACTGCAGATCTACCAGGAAGCCAGCTGCACTCCGCCGCACGGCTTTCTCCCATGGCATTCTGCAGTCTGCACGCAGAAGGCTCACAGCGGTACCATCCAAGCTGGAGACCAAAGGGCCCTCCGAGGACTCCCAACCCTGGCAGGATGTGCACTGAGGCAGCTGACCACTTACTAAAAGGTGGAAAGGAGTCAAGTTTCGTCTAGTGAGAGAGCTTGGTCTTAGGAAAGAGGACTTGGCTGAGTGATGCTAAGCTTTGCAGTGAAAGCAAAAAGCATGATTTAACAGTCTGTGGAGGGGAGGGAGATAAGAAAACATGTGAATAAGCTGAATTTCTCACTTCCAAGTAATGGGCAGCTGTATTTTATGCTACAGAGATCTGTGTATGGGCCACCATAGCCCAGTAATATTAACCACGAGGTCAAAGGTTATGGTAGGAACTTAGCCATTGAAATATATCGTGTTGGACTGGAGAGAGAACAAAACAGATGATGAAACAGGTCAAGAGCCAGACTTTAGCAGTTTGGGTAAATGAATTGTTTTCCTTACAGCAATGATTCTCAAAATATGAACTTCAGAGCAGCATTTACAAACCTACAATGTTGTTAGAAGTCATGTCAAAAATCTGAAGTCTTAGAAAGAAGTTTATTAACTTGTTTTTTTTTTTGCGTATTTATATTGTATATATTTAAGATGTACAACATCGTGATTTGGTATAAATCTACACTGTGAAATAATTACTGCAGTGAAACAATTTAAGTTATTCATCACCTTCCAGCTTTTAACAAAGCCTTTGAGTGATTTGATGCACACTTCAGTTTGAGAACTTTTGTGTTAGAGAAGAGAGGGAAGAGGACAGAGATGACAAACAGCATTCCCATTTATAAAAAATTGATCAAAATTCTAATATGATTTGCACCACTAATAATAATAATAAAAAAAACAAATATTTATTTAACCCTTTTACTCTTTATAGCATTCTTTCAAGCATAACTTATAATTTAATTTAAGCCAGTCAGTGACTTTATGGTGTTGGGCAAATAGGAGGAGACAAAACTTGTAGAGTGGATAATAATCAAAAACCAGTGTCTTCTGAGGTGAGAAATATTTTTAAGATGCTATAATGGGGTGATATGAAATCATTTTAAAGCAAAAAGAATGCTACCAAAAATTTTAAAATGTCTTTCCATAGGAGACAGTGGATAAAATTTGCAAGAAAAAAATAAGTAAAGCAAACTTTACTGAATGAAATTTTTTTAGATGCCAAGTAGGTTCCAGAAGTGGTGAGCTGAGGAACACTGGCTGAAAGGAATAATGGATTGGGATGAGCATGTGGAGCCCATTTTTGAGTCAAAGAACAGAAAAATTTTCATCTCTGTGGACTGTTTTCTGGCTCATACTTCATTACTTTGGAGGAAAAAAAAGGTTTGAAATCTAGTGCCAATATATGCCAGCTATATGGCTTTGAGAGTTAATTCTCTGGTGATCTAATTCCTTCTCTATGAAATAAATATATTTAACTCCTACTTTCTCAAGATAGTTGGAGAATAAAAAGAAACACCAGGTATACCATCAGGAGCTGGTGCTTAATAAATGTAAACAATTCCTCCACATCTCTTTCTCGCTCTCTCTACAGTTCTTCTGACACTGTAAATTCTTTACGGCATCAGGAGGGCAGACATATGCTCAGCGTATCATGAAGGGAAACTAACATATGAGCTTCAAAAAAACAAGAATTAAGGTGAGAATTTTGGTTTAGCTGAGGCTAAATCTGGCTGTTCAAAATATTAACAAAAATTGTTAAGCTCGCTATACTAACAGAAGCCATCTAGGACAACAAATATAAGGAATGCATTCCTTTTAGTAGAAACCATACTGTAAGCAAGCGTATTTTGTCATTTCTGTGGTACATATATGCCTAACGAGGCTCAGGCTGAATATGGGTTGACCTGACTGGCAAAGATTACGCTCTTCATTTACATTGAACTTGCAATGACCGTAATTGTATCTTTAAGTAATATTTATATGTCTGAAGTATGTCTGAAGGATATGGTGTTTTAACTGAGATGGGGATTATAGAGAATCAATTAGGAAAAGTATACAACAGACACTATACAATCCATAATTAAACAATTTGTAATTAATTCATAAATTCCTTCAAGGCAATCTCAAATCTTATCCTCATTTCATCTATTCTAACAACCACCTCAGATTCTTCACTTGAAAACTGAAGAAGTTAGAAACCATCAATTTCAAATTTATAGCAGCTCAAAAATTCCATGACCATATATATTATATTCATGCAACTTTTCATACCAAAAACCTAATTACAGAAATGTAAAAGTATGGTCACTTAGTAAGCTGATCATTGTAAACACAGGATTTCTCAGATAATCATCAAGGTAATACTTCTGCAGAAGATTGTGTTATGATTTTTCTCAGATAATCTTGTATGTAGGTCCATCATAATCTATAAGTATTACTAATTAGGTAATTTGATGCCATTTTGTGGGCCTCTGTGAATGTGACTGATAAATATATGTTGCTATTCAGGAGGCTTAAATACTGTTCTACCTTGAAACACTATCTATTCTTGATGATGATTTCATGACAAGTAATAAGAGTTTATCAACGGTTTTGCAGAAAATAATTAAACATTGCAAGGAATATATGAGAAATATATTATACTTTTAAACTATGAAAAATAGTTTTAAAGAGAATAAAAAATTGTAGGTATAATTCACATCATTATAAATATGAGGTTTCTTTGTGATTTTTAAGAGTAAAATTTTAGCAAATATCTTCTGAAGAATTATGACAAGTTGCAATTTCTCGGTAATCAGTTTATGAAAAAAAATACTATCCCTTATTAGCTAATTTACATAAAAACAATTTACAATGTCATTTGAATTTATTTAATTATTGAAATGCCAGGCTAAATATGTTCTCTAGAGAAATCTTCTTTGTAAAATTGTAATTTCATTAGTAATTGGAAGCAGTGTTGCTTATTACTTTCTCTGCTGTATATTTAGCTATATTTCTTAATATATTGAGTAATGGTCAAGATGGGAGCAAATGATTGACAAAGACTGAAAATCTCAAATGTCAGCACATACTCAAAAACAAAAAAAATATATAAAGGGCTTAAATTCACTTCAAGTGGTACATACAATTTAAATGATCGTAGTCTATGGAATATAAACAAATTCCCAATGAAACACATAGCACAATCTTTAAAATATTTACCTCAAAAAGTGTTTAAATTTCCTTAGTTACAAAGGTATCATCATTTTTAATTGCAAAATACTCATTTTGCATTGTAGAAAGTAGGAAAATTCAGGTAAAATAAAATAAACATTTTTTATTTCTAACATGCATAACTTTTGTACATACCACAACTTAGTATAAATTTTCTAGATATTTTGGTATCTGTACATACACCCATATGTGCAAACCCACACAGTTTTCATTTACTTTATATCTATATTTCCTTATATATAACTTTTGTCATGCCTAGCATAAAATTTATATTCTATATTCTAACTTCCCTAGTATACATTACAATTGGGTTACATAAACCAGGACAAATACTGTATGTTTATTTTTGCTCTTCAAATCTTTTTTTCAATAATCAAACATATTTCTATCTTCTTAATTATTTTCCTTCAGATCATTGACTTATTGTCTAAAGAAATCTTACCAGTTATACTAAAGAATATTCTCCCTTTAAGATAGACTATGGTATAATATAACTTGTTTTCCACCTTTTATTTTTTTTCCACCTTTTAAAAAATGATTGTTGTATTAAAATATATCAGTGATACAACAGACATTGTAATATCAAAAGACATCTGGAAGAGCTACCACTAATGAAACAAAGATTAGCTACTGAATTTAGAAAATGACCATCTCCTGCCTCAGAATAGAGTAAGTCTGTACTTTGGGCCTGGGAAGGTATCTCTGGTTTTACTTTGGTATCTTTCAAATGGATAGTCCTATTTCTACTGGTGGAAATGTGAATCGGTATATCAATTATATAGAAAATTAAACAGGAATGAAATTACTACATGTGAGGAACCTGCCCTTGTCCCCTTCCTGGACAGAGAAACCCCACATGCAGCATTCGTCTCTGGCCAAATCCACTCCCCTGAATTTTGCACACTGTTTGTGTTCAACCACCAACTCCAAGCAGCTCCATGTTGTGTTTTCCCTTGTCAGAAGACAGCAGAGGTGCTAACCTACTAAACAACTTGACTGTGGAAGGGGCAAATGCCCCTGGAGAGAAGAGAAAACCCAGAGAGTTGGCAGATTCGGGGACAAATAACAGACTAGCCAGAAGTAGTAGCCTCCCAAGAGGGCCGTGGCTACTGTACACTACAGAAATAGTGTAGGGTTTTACTCTGAAAGTGACTCCTTCCTGGTAGGCTAGAATTAGACAAGAAACTCAAGGGAGGGCCTGCTATATTGCCAGTGCCTAATCAAGTGTCATTTTGGGAAAGGGTTGTCTAAGACTGAGCTACAGAGTAACTCCACATTGGGATTTCCCATGTTACACTCCCACAGTGACTGGCTGAAAGATAGCTATGGGAGAAAGTTCCAGAAAGGATGTGGGCTAGACATAGATCCCCTGAGTATTTTAAGACCAATCAAGGACGAACATGGCCCTGCCCTCTGCAGTGGGAAACCAGTCCCAGTGAGTGTGGCTGTCAGCGAAGATGGGTCTGAAAGTTCCGGCCTTAAGTTGAGGAGTGTGCTTGGACATCTGCCCCCCCCCCGTGGCCCACATCCAGCACTTACCAGAGGGCTGATTGTTTTCCCCATTTAACTTGTGAACAAGGACCTGCCTCAGCTTTCATGCCACAGTCTGGACTATACAGACACAGGGCCTCCTGGAGCAGGGAGGGCACCTCACAAACCACAGCCCACAGAGGTGGGCAGAGACAATCATGACATGCTGGTCTCCAGGAATGCAGACGCTGGAATGAAACACTCATTCAAACACACAAAGGAAATACTGGTTTAATGAAATCAATTTTTTCTCTTTTTCTTTTTTGAGTTTTTTTGCAGTTTGGGTTTTTTTTTTCTTTTTTTAAATTTTCTCTTTTTAAGTTTTTCCAGTCTTATTTTTTCCTTTGTTTTACTATCTGATTTTATTCATTTTGTTTGTTCTTTTCTGTTACTGTTATCTAACACTATTAGTTTCTTTTTTCTCCTCAATAGGTTTTCCTATCCCACACTGCTCTTTTCCCCATCTTCCATTGATTAATACTTCAAATTTTACTTTTGTATCATCCCCTGTATTTTTATTAGTATAATCATTAAGCTTTGTGAATCATTAGATAGTTAACTGTATGCTATTTATATTGAATGATTTTTTTAGATGGGTAGTAGAGGTTTCATTGAGTAGGTATTTATTATTGGTAAATGTTTGATTTTTCTTAGTGTTTATACTATAATTTTAGATATCTTTTCTATTCTTAAAGGTGGTACATTGTTGCTTCTTAGGGTATCTGTCCAGTTTATATTTGATACTATTAGTGTTGATGATCTTATTACTATAGCTAAAGTGACACAGTTGTTTCTGTCAATAGGTTTTCTCTGTATGCTAATGTCTAGAATGCCTTGGTATCATTAGCAACACTGTAGTGCATTCCCAAAGAATTGGGTACTGAACCAAATACACAATAGCTTCCCCTCACAAATTAATGGTACTGGTGGGCTTCTGGGACAGAAACAAAGTCCTATGACTAGGCACAGTCAGAGTGTACCACTAAAAGGCAGATACTAAATAAAGAGGTCTCCACTGGGACTGGCATTTCTCTACTTTCTAAGAATGATTATTTTCAAGTAAGGTCTTATTTTCAAGGAAATGAGGCAGCTAAAAGACAGTGCTGTCGTCAGTGCCCAATTATTGATAGATACCTTATACACACAACAACATGAAAAATGGATTCAATAGCTACTAGATTATACAAAGAACAGTATTTAATTGGAATCAGCAACAAATCAGAAGAGAGCAGAAATGGCACGAAAAACTTTTATAGAAATAATAGCAGAAAACTTTCAAACTACAGGAAAAGAATTAAACATATGTATAGGTAAGGCATATCAAACTTCAAATACCATGATCAAAAAAGAACTCCTTCACAACAGAGCATAGTAAAAATGCCAGGAGTTCAACACAGAAACAGAATCTTAAAACTTGTTAAAGAAAAGCAACAGATTCCCGATAAAGACATTAGAATTCCAACACAAACTATATTTGTCAGGTAAACTGAGAGTGAAGTGTTTCAAGCTCTAAAAGAAAAAAGCTTCACATCCAGACTGATGTATCATGTGAAACTCTTTAAAAACTAATAGAAAAATAAGATATTTCCATGATAAAGAACACTTAAAAGTGTATGACCACCAAATCATTTCTGCTAAAATTTTTCAAGGATATCCTAGAAAGAGATAATGAAGCTAACAATGCCAAAAGTCCACAGAATGAATATACTACTTATGTTGAGCATTTAAATAGAAGGAAGAGAAAAGTAAGAGGAAAATAAGGCAATAATGGAAATAAGTTGATACTTTTCAGTAATAAACCTCAATGTGAATGTGATCTCAGCCCCAGTCAAAAGACAGATTGACTGAATAGGCAAGAAAAAACATCCCAGCAGTATGCTGTATTCAAATGCATGTAAACCAAAAAGAAATTTGTAGATTAAAAAAATTAAAGGGTAGTAAACAACATTCCCTGAAACGAGACCCCCAAAGCAAGCAGGTATAGTTATTCTGTTTTCAGACAAAGTTGAATCCAATCCAAAACTAATCAGAGGAGGCAAAGTTGGTCACTACATAATGGTTAAGGGAGCAATTCAGGAAGAAGAGACAAAAACTTTAAACATATGTACCAAAAAACAGCACACCAAAATTCATAAAGCAAACACTTACTGGACAAAAAAAAAAGACCAGATAAACATCAGTACAGTTTTAGTGGAGGACCTCAATACTCCACTGTCATAAATAGGCAAAATCATCAGCAAAGAAATATCAGAATTGAGGCCTGGGATATAGCTCAGTGGCGCAGTGCCTGCCTGGCTAATGCAAGGTCATGAGTTTGATTCCCAGTACCAAATATCAATTTGAGAGCTGGGGATTTAGCTCGGCAGCATAAGTGCTTGCCTTGCAAGCACGCAGTCATGAGTTCGATCCCTGTTACCGATTAAAAAAAAAAAGAAAGAAATACCAGAATTGAATCAAAGCTTCAAACAAATGAATTTAATAGATATCTACAGTCTGTTCTATTCAATAAGAACAGAATATTCATTTTTCTCAGTAAAACATAGAACTTTCTCCAAAATAGACTACAAAAGAGTCAAGAAATCATGCTTCATTAAATAGAAAAGAACCAAAATTAAACGTTGTATATGATCAGATCACAGTGCAGTAAAATAAAAAAAATCAGTGGCCAGCTACCCCCATGGAAACTAAGCAAATGCATGGAAATTAAACATTACACTTGTTATCATAGGCATAGGCAAAGGCATTTTGGGCAGAAACCCAATGGCATAAGACATAGAATCAATAATTAACAAATTGGATCCCATCAAATTAAAAAGCAAAAGGAAACAACCAACAGAATGAAATGATGACCTACAGGATGGAAGAAAAATTCTGCTAATTGTTCCTTAGACAGAAGATTAATATCTACAATATATAAAGAACACAAAAACTAGAGACTCCCCCAAAATAAAGAACTCAATCAAAAATAAAAAAGTGAAATGAATAGGCACACCTCAAAAATACAAATGTCAACAAATACATGAAGAAACAATCAACATTACTGGTCACTAAAGAAATGCAAATTAAAACAATGAGGTTTCATCTCACTCCAGCAAGAATGGTCATCATAAAGAAGTCAGATAATAACAAACATTGGCAAGGCTGCAAAGAAGGAACACTTCTACATTGGTGGGAATGTAAACTAGTACAATCACTACAGAGATTCCTCAAAAAATTAAAACTAGAAATTCCATTTGAGCCAGCTGTCTCTCTTCAATTTATCTCCCCAAGACTTAAAAACACATTAAACTTGTGCATGCATACACATGTTTATAGAAGCACAATTCAGAATAGCTAAATTGTGGTATGAAGACTATAAGGGCACCATCAGATGAAGGGATACAGAAAATGTTAGATTTATACTATTTTTCCATAAACAAGGATAAATTTGAGTCATCTGTAAGAAAATAGATTTACCTAATGTTATTGTCACCATAATGTTAAGTGAAATAAATCAGACATGCACACTTAAATATTGCATTGTTTTTCATACGAGAAACCCAAAATATAAATAAGAAGCAATATAAAGGATAGATAATTGAATCTTGGAAGATAGATATTTCATCAGTTAGGAAGGAAATCAAGAGAGAGGTAGGGGAGGGAAAGTAAGGGAAATGGATGAATTAAAAACTTAAATTGTGTTATGTACTTACACCAACTACTTGCACAGAATGCAATCATTGTATAATCAAAACAATTACTAATTAATAAAAATAGGAAAAATCAAATTGCTATATGAATCAGCAATCACAGTTGTGGGTATTTATCTAAAGTATATGAAGTCTATATATGAAGAGACACTTACATGCCCATGTTTATTGTGGCATAGACTCACAATAGCAAAGAAAAGATACCTTAAGTGGCCATCAGTGTATAAACAGCTAATGAAAATGTGCTAAATAAACACAATGAAATACTATCTAGCATAGTGACCATAAATAATGTATTATATATTTCCAAACTGCTAAAAGATTACTTTTTAATGTCTTACAAAAAGTATGTGCAGTTATAGATATATTAAAACTTTATATAATTATTCTATAATACATACATATAGCAAAAGATTACATTGTACCCTATAAACTGATATGACTATTGTTTGCCAACTAAAAAAAGTGAATTTAAAAAGTTAATTAATTTTTTTCTTGCTTGCATCTTATTAACACTTGAAACAGTATCCAAATTCAGTGACTCTATCAGGCTCCAAAGATTTTTATATTTACCACAATATCACCTCTCCAAGCTACAAATATGTTTTGTTCTGGAAAAAAAAAACCTCAACAACATTTAATGACATCATGAGATACAAACATGAATTTCTATGAAAAAGCTTTCATCTATCAATTGCTATCTTGCTTGTATCCTTTTTGCCATTCATTCCTGCATGTCAGCACTCCATGTCTAAAACCCCTGTGATTTAATTTAACAGTTTTCCATTTCAAAATTTGAAATTGGAGCAGAAGAGAAAACAGCAGAGACGTTGGTGACCTCACAAAAAAAACCTGTCTGGTTTTCTTCCCTCTTAACAACTAATGAGCAGCTAGTAGTAAAAAAATCAAATTATGGCAGAAAGAGTGTAAGCAATGTAATCATTTCCCCATGATTTCTTGGGACATTCTCTTGTTTATTTTATTTATTTGATTTACTTGAATCTAGAATGTTAAAGGATTTTATTATTCCCACAAAACCCTTTAAGCCTTGTTGATATCTTTCCTACTCAATATTTTGTATTAAATATTTAATAAACACAAAGGATCATTTAAAATATATGTGTAAGGCATGGTGAACACTTACTTAAAGAAGATGCCTGCAATCCTATCATTCTGTTTAAAAAATATACAGATAACCTTAAATAGTGTGTCTGACCCTCTCCTGGTGGTATCTCCCTGTGCTCTAGAGATAGCTACTTGTCTTCCCAATTTTTGACGCTGCATTCTAACGTTTTCCATTCTTGTGCATATCAAATGTTGTCACATCATGATACATATTGTCAGTGAGGTACTGTGATATGGTATTGTAATAAACAATTTTTGGTGTTGACTTGATTAAGGGATACCTGGAAAAAACTTATTTTGGGTTTGTGTGTAAGGGTTTCTTCCAAGGAGGGTAACATGAGTCATCTTACTGCGGACAGTACCATCCAATCAATTAGGAGACAGACAAAGCAAATAGAAGGCAAATTACCATCCCCAAGAGCTGTAATGCTCATGTTACATGACATCAGACATCAGAACATGGACATCAGAAATCCAGGCTCTCTAGTGCTTGCTCTTCTATCAACAGCTCCGTTTCAGAAGGCTCATGATTTTGTACAAAGTTATACACTCAACTTTGCTGGTCTGAGACCTTAGGACACAGATTGAATGATATTACAGCATTGCAGGATCTCAGCCCACAGATGTATCATGAGGCTTCTCATTATTGTATGAGCCAGTTCCCTAATAAATCCTCTCTGTGTGTTGATATTAATATTCTATTAGTTCTTTCCCCCTGGATAATCCTAATCAGCCATTCCCATTTCTGTTTTGCAGAAATTGCCCTTGTCTTGCAATTTTTTTAACATTTATTGAGGTTTAGTTGCATTGCAATATAATTACCAATATAAATGAAACTTAAATTTGAATTAATTTCGCTTATATCTTTTGCTTCCTTTGGTAACACAGGAGCTAGGCCCACCCTCTGACAACAGAGAACACCTTGGGACCGGCTTTCTCCGGGGCTGCTGGGGACAGCTAGGCCTGCCCTTCGTCTGCAAGGAACATCCGGCAGACTGATTGTGGAGGGCCGGATCTGCCTGAGACCACATCTGCTAGACCCGCCCTTCCAACAGGAATACTGGACTACAGTGGACTACCTTGCTGGCTTGATGAGAGGCTCAGGAACCCCTTACCCAAGCAGAAGACCTCATCAAGCTTTAGTCAGTGTGGTGAGTTTGCCCCATAAAAATAGAGGTTTGCAGTGGGTAAATAGGGACAGTAGTGAAACTCCCTCCAAGTGTAAGACCTTGGCTAACCTGACAAGAGAGTGGGTAACTCCCTCCCCTCACACAGAGAACATCAGACAGGTTGAGGAGTGCACCAATAACGCCCCACCCCAATTTAGAGGAAATTAAAAGAACTTATGAGACCCCCTAGTGACACAGTAGGGCCTCAACAGACACAAACACTATAGCCAGGGAGACCTGGTGACCTGCCACAACCTGAAGATATAACAACAGCAGAAACAAAGAGTTGCCCTGCATCAATACTTCTGGGCTAGTTAGCCCAGAAAGAATATAGGATTCACCCAACAGACATGGTAGGAGGAATTAAAGAGACTGGATCTCCTCTTCATTGTGGTACCCAGAAACTTGACAAACATCAACCACACAGTAGAAACCTGAAACACACACTACAGAAAGTTGTGACTGTTGGAATAGAAAGACCAGAAATTTACCCAAAAGGTGAAAATGACTAAATGAAAAGACAAAATGCAATCCCGAACATCTAGTCCATCAGGGGCAAGTGCAGGCGATAATAAAATAGAGGACCCTAAAATTCATACAACAGAAATCTCTGAAAAGATAGCAAATGAGGTAAAGAAACAAATCCATGAGGCTATGGAGGAACTCAAAGTAGAAATAATGTCTTATGTAAAGACAAAAGTAACAACCTTAGTAAATGAGCTGCTCAGCATAGCTAGAGAAGAAATAGACAAGAAATTACAGGAGCATGGGACATTAATTGAAACTTTGAATGAACAATGCAGAAAACAAGCAGAATCTATGAAACAAGGTGAAAGAGATATGCAAAAAGCAAAAAATTGTATTGAAAGCCTGCAAAGCCATTTAAATGAAGCTGAGGATAGAATCTTGGACCTTGAGGACAGGATTGCAGATAGCGATCTTGAGAGGGTAGAACTTATAAAAACAACAAAGCAGCCTGAAATGACAATCCAACAACTACAAGATGATGCCAGGAGAGACAGTGTTAGAATAATAGGCATTAGTGAGGAGGCAGGAGACAATGCAAAGGATATAGCTAAACTGTTCACAGAAATAATGGCAGAAAATTTCCCAAACATGGGGGGAAAATCAGATATACAAATAAGTGAGGCATATAGAATGCGACACAGTCATAACCAACATAAACCTACACCCAGACATATAATAATTAAGATCTCAGACATACAGTATAAAAACAGAACACTAAAAGCTGTTAGAGAAAAGACACAACTCACCTATCAAGGAGAGCCTATTAGAATCACAGCAGACTTCTCAGCACAAACCTTCAGGTTAAGACAAGCTTGGAGTGAAATATTTCAGGCCCTTTGGTAATACAGGAAGCATGAACTCTTTGATCTTCATTGGGTTTTATTGTTTTTAAATTGGCTCAGGACTTTTGTGGGAGGGCTGAGATATTAAACCCTTTTTAAATATTTGTTGCAATATGTTCACTTAATGGCTTATTTCATAGCAAATATATAATATTTTGAGACTCAGAAGTGCATTATATTGATTATATGTTTTTCATTCTTTACATTTTACCTTTGTGTCTTATTATTTCTATCTACCAGTCAACACTATATTGTCTTATAAGATATGATTTTATTTTTCACATGTAACATTACTGTAATTATTTTTTCCCTTTTATTCTTTTTTTGTTCTGCTTTGTTGTATATTTGAAGTAAGTGAATGCTCCACTCTATAACCTATCTACCTAGTGCTTGAATACAATTTATTTAGTTACTCATATTAAATTTGTTAATTTATATGCAATCTCATTATGTCATTGTTAATGTCTAGTTTTTTATCAATAATGTAGAAATGGAATTTTATATGAAAAATGTGAAATTTCTATTTATTGTTTTTACTTTTTGTTACTATTTAAAATTGAACAGAATTGTGATCCGAGAAGCAGATTGTCAACAGTTCTTTAATATTTATTGATATTTATTGATATGGATATTTATTGATACTTATTGATATGCCTTATACATAGTAATTGTAAACATTTTTGTGCTTGAGGTGAATGAAATTCTTTGATTGTTGAGTTCTACAAATCTATTAGAAAAAACATCTTGTTTATTCTAATCTTTATCTTTTTTACTTTTTACCTCTTTATCAGTAACTAAAAGGACTACATAAAAAGCAAAAGCCCTCATTTTAATGGCTGATTTGTCAATTTCTGCTATAACTCCCTCAGTTTATTCCTTAAGTATTTTGCTGGTATGTTGATAAATACTTATGAATATACAATCATTATATGTCACAAATATTCAAAAGATAATTTTTACCATTTTATAGTGACATTGTTTATTATATTAATTCTTTTATCCCAAATCTTATTTTTCTTTGAACTAAAAAATATTTATTCATTACTTTTCATTTTATTCTACCTGAGTCAAGACCAATAGAAGCGAATTTGCCTTCTCTCTCTTCATGTTACTAGATTTCTTGCTTTCTATCTCTGAGAATGTAACCTTTAAAACCCTTGTGTATGTCAGGTCTAATTTCCACCCCATCTTCCTTCACTTAAGACAGCAAAAAATCTCATCATCTGTTTACTAATATTAAAACTTTTCTTTCAGAAAAATAGTACGTCTCCACGGCACACTCTCCCTTGATTCTTATGTTGGTGTGTTTCTTGTGCTCTCTTCGTTTTTATCATCTGTTGATTTATTTTACTTGGTAGCCTAGATGTCCACTTTAACATGGGTTTATTGTATTTTATCTTGCATCTAGATACACTAAGATGGAGCAATTTCAGCTTATTGAAGAACCAGAACTTATTTATTGATTTAATCACATCAGTAAACTCAAGAACATTCTATACTGGCTACTGAACCAAAATTTCATGACAGGTTAAAATCGCTTGTTGGACTTTTCTCAACTTTTAATTAGTAGCATACAGTAAAGACATAATTTAAGGGTTCCAAGTGGAAGTCATTAGTGATATTGTCATGAGTATTTTACATTCTTATAAAGATGAATAATGACATTTTATGAGGCTCAAAATGTCAAATAAAATATACTCATTTAAAGTACTTCTAAGAGCCAAATCTTCAAAACACTATTACATATTTAATAAGTGAAAATTATTAATTTTAAATTGTTTCCCATAAAATGTGAATATAAAATATATAAAATGTGAAAATACAACAGTTTCCATTTCTTCAAATGTTAGTTTTACAGTCTTGCAAACCAATTTTTTAAGAAAGAAAAATTATAGGAAACTGTAAAAGTTTATACTATTCTCATAACCAAATCAAATAAAGCACTAACAATTCCCACTGAAGACCAATCCATAATTTTAGTTGGTAAACATATAAAATTATTATATTTTTATATTCAGTGTTCCACAGAGTGTTGCCTGCTGTCACTTCCCTAGATAGGTCTGGTGGCATCTATTATTCTTATTAACACATTATTTCC
This sequence comes from Dolichotis patagonum, assembly GCA_004027295.1. Classification (NCBI taxonomy): domain Eukaryota; kingdom Metazoa; phylum Chordata; class Mammalia; order Rodentia; family Caviidae; genus Dolichotis; species Dolichotis patagonum. The sequence goes on along the minus strand of PVJX010002099.1, from coordinate 41,172 downwards.
ACAGAGAAACTTATTTTGGAGGATTTTGAATGTGTGGTTTTATTAAATTTGGATGTTTTCCATTTTATTTTGTGTCCTCCTTTTTGTTGAGGTATAATTGATAAAACTATATATTTAAGGTAAACAATGTTATATTTTAATGTGCATTTACATTAGGAAATAAAACCATCAAACTAACTATGATGGACATAGCTTTACCAAAGCTGAATGAAAGGTCTTATTGTTCTATACTCTTGTTCATTCAGGTATTTTCAGAGTTTTCAAAATATTGCCTATGTAGGTGGTATCTACTGAACTTTCATTGCATGCTTTTAATTTACATTTACCAATTTCTATTAGTAAAGTAATTATAAGTCCTTTGCTGTGTACGTATTACACATGTAGATATTCTCTTTTTCAAATAGTTTGTTCAAATTCATTGTCCAGTTTTTGAGTTAATGCATGTCCCTACTGAGTTTTATGAATTATGGGCCATTTTTAGTTATTTTGATTGTAAATATTTTCTATTATTTGGTTTGATATTCACTCTCTTCAAGGAATATATCAAGGAATGAATGGTTTTCTTTTTTATCCAGTCAAACATTATCCATTTCTTTATGGTTAAAGTTTTTGTTCTTCGGGAGGAACTTGAAGATGGCGGACTGGTAGGTAGCAGGAGAGAGACCCTCTCTGAGAGAGACAGCTCAAATGCCAGAATAAAACACCCTGGAGAGACCCAAACAGAGAGAGATAGACTATCACAACCCAGAAAGTAACTAAAGTGCAAAAACCCGCTCGAATATGAGGTCCTGGGCTACTATTAGTGAAGATAAGATCAGCAAGCACGGCACCCTCCTCGAGCCGCCTGAACCCCGCCCGACCTGAACAAGCGATCCACGCTGAAGCGACTGGCTTGAGGCCCTGGAGCGCGGAGCTGAACAGCCCTGAGTGCAGCCCGCCAGGATTGGCTCTGCACACGACCCACCCAGAGGCACCATGGATTCCCATCGCAACTGCACTAAAATCAGAGGTCGGGCAGTCCAGCAGTTCTCAGGGACACGGTGAGTGATGGGAATAAGACCCTCCCACTGGAAAGGGGAAACCGACTGGATGACATGTTGGATTTGGGCAGGACAGCCCTAACTCCATAAGGAAGTGGCTTCAGCTGGTTACTCCCCTCACCAAGCGGATTGGTGGAATCTGCTTGAACTAGGCCATGCCCCTGGCAGGGACCCAGTTACTTCCCTGAGATCAGTGCACACTGATGCACTGAAGGCCTGCAAAGGTTGACTGGCCCAGAAGGGAAGAGGTAGCACACACTGCCCGTGGGTGAACTCTAATCTCTGATAAACTATTGAAGAGGGCTAAAGCTCCTAGCCTGAACCCTCTAGAGGAGCCTTAACCAACAAGAAAAGGGTCTGGGCATTGCACTGTACACTTGTATGGAAGGAACCAAAAACATGACGAAAGGGAGAAATAAGAAAACACTCCCAGCCCCCAACCCTGAGAACATTGATCCAGGAGAGGCAAATACAAAAGAGACCGAGGGCAGCAAAAATGCAACATCAAACACAGCATTAGCGGACATAAAGAGATATCTTCAGGACCTCGTAAGCGGGACCAAAACTGAAATATTAATTCAAATTAAACAAGAGATAAGTAGATTAATAAAAGAAGGACTGGGCACCTCTCAAGAAGACACAGACAGAAGAATGGAGGACCACAAATGGAGAGAAAAATTTAATCAGGAATTCAGAAAAAAACTTAGAATTTATGAAAGAGATTCAAAGAGATTATCAGGAAACTAAAGATTTGATGGAAAGCTGGCAAAACTGCTTGAAAGAAACCAAAGATAGACTATCAAAAATTGAACACAGGCTTGCAACGTGGGGTCATGAAAGGGAAGATCTCTTAAAAATAACAAGAGAGCAGGCAGTAAAGATACAAAGACTGGAAGATGACAAGAGGATCTATAACTTAAGAATAAAGTATGTGAATTAAGAAGCAGGAATCAAATCAGAGGAATTAAAAAGACTATTCACAGCCATTATTAAAGAAAATTTTCCAAGCATAGAAAAAAGAAATGATATGCAGAAGTATGAAGCACACAGAACTCCAGCCACCTACAACCCAAACAGAGCTACACCCAGACACATAATAATCAAGATCCCAGAAATTCAATATAAGAACAGAATATTAAAAGCCATCAGAGAAAAGAAACAGATCCCCTATAAAGAAAAACCCATCAAAATCACGGCAGACTTCTCGATACAGACCATCAGGTCAAGAAGAAGTTGGAGTAATGTAATTCAAGCGCTGAAGGAGAACAATCTCCAGCCCAGATTGGTGTATCCTGCAAAACTCTCTATAGAAATTAATGGAGAAAAAAGATGCTTCCATGACAAAGAGGAGCTAGGAGAATTTGTGACCACCAGTCCAACCCTAAAAAAAATACTGAAGGACATTCTAGGGAGAGAGAACAAGAACACGAGCATTTCAGGAATAGTGGCAGAGAGGCCTCAGTGAACGAGGCAGACAGTGGAGTGGAAGAGAAAAATAGACTATCATTGGCAGAAAAATAGAATAGCAGAAATGAGGCAGAGAAGATAGGCTATAATCTCTAGTATAGAGGGCCTTGAAATACTAACAGAGAGAAACACAAGCAGAGTAGATCAGGAGATAGGGTCCATTGAGCTGCTCTAT
>PVJX010002099.1:0-38390 GCA_004027295.1 Dolichotis patagonum | reverse complement strand
TAGAGGATACTGTTAATGGGGTAACAAGATTTAAAATTTACATTATTCTCACCACTCTGCTTGGATGGATTGTGTGCTGTTCCAGGTTGTCTACTTATGCTAGACTTGAGGACATGGTCAGCTATCCCAAAAATAAGAGGACATATTATGGTAATCACCCCTAATTTTCCTATCAACTTAACCTGAAGCCCTTTATAACTTATACTGTCTTATTATGGCTGATCTTGTTTGAATCTGGTTTGTTAGATTGCTACTTTGTATTGACTGATCTTATTTAAAACTGTTGTGTTGGATAGCACCAAATCTAAGAGCATAGGCAACTACACTGATGACGACAAGATTCACTAAGATACCCACTCTGGTTTGACTATTACTTGCTTTTGAAGTCTTATAATGTCTCTAAGGTTTTGTTTTTATTAATGTTGTTATATACTGCTGAGACACCATGGTAACCATTGTAGATCACCTTGTATTGTGGTTTTGTGTGACTTTTCTGCCTCATGCTTTTCTAGGAATTGTTTTATCTTGCTTTGTTTTGTTTTTCCGGCTAATATAGAAATGATAGATATACATGTAGAGTCTCACGCATGTGTAGAGCGTAAAAACAGCTTACCAGAACCAACTATATAACACATGTTGAAATAAACAGCTACCTTGAAGAAAAAGAGACACTACAATACCCAGTGCTGATTCCATAATGTCATGATGTGAAGTCCAGCAAAACTATCACTTTTCGTTCAAAGTGATCTTAGCTCGCTTTGCCTTGTCTAAGTTCAATACACATTAAGGTATGGACAGCTGTTTTGAGGAGAATGAGAGACACTATGACAGCCATTCATGGCTTCCTTAATGTCTGGTCTTGAAGACCTGTAATGTCCCCCTTGTCCTGCTCAGATCAATTCCATCCTAGGTTGTTTCATGTGAGTTCCCTATATGTGACAATATGGACAACTATTTGGAAGAAAACAAGAGTCAATATGATGGAGAGTGAATATCTCCAATTGTCTAGCTTTGAAATTTATGTCTTACATTGCTTTCTTGTGATCCGCTTTGCTCTGTTTTCTTGTGTTTAATTTTACCCTTTTGATATAATCGTATATTTGAGTGGGTAAGATGGATAACCATATTGTTGTTTTTGTCAGATCGTGGAGCAGAACTGTTAACAGTCTCACTGATTGAATGTCTACTTTACATGTTTTAACTTTGTAATTAGAACAACTATTTCAAAGAAGTCAGTTATGTAATTAGTCAAGTAATAATTTCTTAGGTTTTATTGCTGTTGTACTCCTCCTTTTTTCCTTGAAATACTGTATTGTCGCTACCCTTTATTCTGTTTTATTTTGGTTTTTTTTCTCTTTAAATTAAAGAAAAGTTTTTGTTCTTCTATTTAATGGCATTTTTTTTGAGACAAGGTCTCACTCTGTATTTCAAGCTGGCCTTGAAATCACTATTAGCCTAGGTTGGTCTCCAACTCATGGCAATTCTTCTGCCTCAGTTTCCCACATGCTGGGATTAGAGGTGTGTGCCATCACACCCAGCCTTAATGACATTTTCTTAATCCTTTAGTCTAATATTAAATATAAAATATTAAAGATTGCCTGACTTCTAAAAAATTTAATTTAATTATTTAATTATTATAAAATATGCAGTAGTTGAATGGGGAATTTGGTGGGGTTGAGTTGATACCTTTATTATATTAATAAAATTATTTTCTACTCTTAATTTTTTGTAAATAATTATTTAATATTGTTAAAAAACAATTATGCAGTTTTCAGCAACTTTGATATTTTTCCCAAGCTTTTAATAAGAATGATGTGTAGAGAATAATATAAAATGTTTGTTATTGAAATTTTTGCATTCTTAAAAAAATAGCCAACTGTTCATGTGCTATAGAATCCTCATTATATGTCACTGAGTTTAGTGTGCTACTATTTTAGTTAGGAGTGTACGTCACTGCTCATCGTTAAGTGACTATCATGTGAATGAGTCACTGACGTTCCTGTTAGGTTTTGCTGCCGAAGTAAAGTGGAGCTCATAAGACGTTTCAAGTGTCTGAAGAAATCTGTGTACATTTGGTATTATAAAATGTCAAGAGTTGGTTTCTCTAAGGCAACCTGTTTGTAAGTTTCTGATCACCTCAGCCTCCCTAAAATCCAGTCTCAGTCTCCAAAACTCAACAAGACGGGAGTGATCTGCAGCAAGCTCTTCAGGAGAAGGGTGAGTCTGTTCTCTGTGACTTTACAGTGGCAGAAGCAGAAATCAAAATATACAGAGTATGACGGAAATTATTGTTTGCTTTAAATCTCTCTCGAGAAAATCCTCAATATCATTGTCAGAAGAGATTTCTCTACGTTATAAAGAGAAGAAAAAGTATGCTCAATTTCATCCTGAGTTTTAAGTTTCCTATCACAGAATGGAGCAATTTAACTTTTTAATATTTGTGATATGTTGATTGTTTCATTTTGTGTAATCTGATTATCTTTGGGATCTCTCCCAAGCCCATTTTCCTTTAGAAAGAATCTGGAAAATGTTTAAATATTATAATTTTTAAAACCATTACAGTCTTTGGCTTGATACATTTGTTTCTCACAATCAATTCTGGTAATTTACATTTTTTATGATTAAACTAGATGCTTATACACATTTAGAATTCACCTCCTAAAATATTTTTATTAATCTTAAGATAATACATTATGCTTATAAATACAATATTTGACTCGAAATTGTCTGAATTATTTTCTGCTTTATTATTATTTGTTCTTTTTGCAAATTTGTTTTCTGAATTTCCTCTACAAATCAATTACAATAATCAGAAGGTATTATTTTATTTCATGACTTTAAGAAGAATCAACTCTGAATTATTCATTTAGTATGTATGTTTATTTTATTACTTAATTTTTCTTTGTATTTCTCTTCCACTTTTTAAAAAATCATCTTCATTCTTTTGTTGATGCTCTTGATTTTTGTTTTCCTATTTATTGAAGGTATTTCACAATAAATTTGCTTCTGAGAATTGCCTTAGGACTTCCATCTATGTTTTAAATTGCACAATTGTAATTGTCAAGGTTGTTGTCATGATTGTAGTTTAATCCCACTTATAACAAAACACAGAAGAGTAAGTAGTGTTTACTAAGCATAAAATCATCGATGTTTTTGGTTTTTTCTCATTTTATTTCTTGATTTATTGAACTGAAATTAGAAATTTCTTACAATTGAAAATAGCTTGCAGAACTAAGTATTTTGAAGAGTTTTAAGATTGTTTACATTTATGTGCTCAGTTCATTGGACAAAAATATAAATTCAAAATTTTATATATGTGTGTATATTAATCAAGCATTTGTATGATAAAATGCAATCCTTAATATCTTTATTTTGGTCATAGAGATACTGACTGGCTCCGAATGTTTCGGTTAATTATGTTACTATAAATGTATCATATTGTGTTCTAATTGTATTACTAATTATTCTTTATATTTGTGCTATTATGCATGTAATTTAGAATAAAAACACTTTTATTTCTTTATTTTTGTTGTGTCTTTTGCCTCTTTTCAAGATGGAATTATATATTGTACTCATCAGATTTCAAGCAGGAAATATGTAACCCAACCAAGTCAAGTAATTTGAAAACAATTTAATTAAAGAAATATTTTTTGAAAAAGTCTTCAGGGTAGGAAAAATCACAGAGAATAATGAAGATCCCAAAACTATTAAACACAAGGCACATCCTATAGCTGAAGATCAAGACAAATGTGTGATCAAGGGTGCAGACAGGGCTGCCTTTCTCAACATGTATTTATGCTGTTTTCTTTTTTTTTATTTTAAAGAGAAAAAGAGGACAGAACAAAGCAGATCAGAACAGAACACCATAAGCAACACAGCACTTTACAACAAGACAAACAGTAGCTACCATAATCTCTTTCTTTATAACAGTTATGCATGGCTTCAAGTACAATAATATCAAACACAACAAAACAGTATAAAACCATTCAAGAGAATGAAAGAATTACAGAATATTCTGAACCAAATAACATAAAATGATATATGGCTACTATAATATCTCATTTTCTATAAAACAATTTGCTTATACTATCACATATATTAAAATCCCAATAAGACACAACATGATTGAACCGATGGTAATAGAAGAACAAAAGTATGGTAGGACTTCGAAGCAAGATGACATTAAATCAGCAATGGCTGCCATAATGTCTTTTTTTCTTCAAAATAGCTGCTCATACCATCATACATAATAAAGTCAAACAAAACAGAATAAAACCATTCCAACTGATGAATGAAAACATTAAAAGGCTTCAAATCAATGTAATGGGGAACCATGATTACCATAAAATCTTATGTATTCTTACCCTTTCTTACACTAGGGAGACTATATGTTATTTATACATATGAGTTTGGTTTATTTCACTTATGAGTATGGTCACAAGTTGCATCCATTTTTTATAAATATCTAAATTTGATCATTCTTTATAGCTGAGTAGTACTCCATTGTATAAAAATGCCACAACTTTTTTATCCATTCCTCAGTTGATGGGTACTTAAGTTGTTTCCAAGATCTGGCCATTACAAATTGTGCTGCTATAAACATGGGTGCACATATATCACTGTGGTATGATAATTTCAGTTCTTCTGGGAATATGCCTAGAAGTGGAATAGCTGGGTCAAATGGGACTTCCAATCCCAGCTTTTTGAGGAATCTCCAGACTGACCTCCACAGTGGTTGCACCAGTCTACACTCCCACCAACAGTGCAGAGTGAGTTCTTTTTTCCCCACAGCTTCTCCAGCATTTGTTGTTGGTAGTTTTGTTGTTGTTGTTGTTGTTGTTGTTGTTGTTATCCTGGCCATTCTTTCTGGAGTGAAATGGAATCTGTGTGGTTTTAATTTATGTTTCTCTAATGAATAATGATGATGAACATTTTTTCATGTATTTATTTTCCATTTATATTTTTTAATCTGAGAACTGTGTATTCATCTCGGATGCTCATTTTTGGATTGGGTCTTTGAATTTCAAGGATATGATGTTGTAAAATTCTTTATAAGTTCTAGACAGAAATCCTTTGTTTGAGGGACAGCTCACTAAGGTTTTTTTCCAGTTTCTTGGTTTTCTTTTCACTGAGCTGCAGATTTCTTTTGACATGCAGAAACCCTTTAATAAGATGTGATCTCAGTTATTCATTATGGGAAGTATTTCCTGTATTGTTTGATTTTTGTTCATGAATTCTCTACCCATATGTCTTTCAAGATTTTTACCAACTTTGTCTTTCAACAGATTTAGTGTTTCTGTTTTAAAATTTAGATCTTTGATCCATTTAGACTTTAGTACATGGTGATAGGCATGGGTCTAGTTTTAGTTTTTGGCATATGGATAGCCAATTTTTCCAACATCATTTATTAAAGAGACTATCATTCTTCCAGTAAACATGTTTGGCCCCTTTATCAAAGACAGTGGGTGAGTGTGTTTATGATTGTGGTTGTATCTTCCAATCTATTCCATTGATCTTCAGATCTCTTTTTATTGCAGTACCATGTTGATTTTATTACAGTAGCTTTGTAGTATAACTTCAAGTCAGGGATTGTGATACCTCCTGGTTTGCCTTTGCTGTTTAGAATTGTCTTTGCTATTCTAGGTTTCTTCTGATTTCCGATGAATTTTAGGAGTGATTTCTCTAGATCTATGAATGTTAGTGCTATTTTGAATGGGATTGAATTGAATCTGTATAACAATTTCAGGAGCATGGCCATTTTCATAATATTTATTCTTCCTATCCATGAACAAGGGATGTCTTTCCATTTTCTGAGGTCCTCTTTGATTTCTTTTTTCAGGGTATTATAATTTTCCCTGTACAGTTCTTTTACTTCTTTCAGGAGATTAATTCCTAAGTATTTCATTTTTTTGGATGCTAGTGTGAAGGGTGTGGCTTCTCTTATTTATCTCTCAGTGCATTTGCTGTCAGTGTATAAGAATGCTATTGATTTTTGAGTATTGACTTTGTAACCAGCTACATTGCTGAATTTATTTATTACATCTAGGAGTCTTTCAGTGGAGTTTTGGGGGTCTTCTATGTAAAGGCTCATGTCATTTGCAAATCATGATAATTTAACTTCCTCTTTTTGTATCTTTACTCCTTTTATTTCTCTCTCTTGTCTAATTGCTCTGGCTAGTATTTCAAGTACTATATTGAATAGGAGCATTGATAAGGGACATCCTTGTCTTGTGCCTGATTTTAAGGTAAAGGCTTTCAGTTTTTGGCCATTTAATATGATGCTGGCTGTTGGTTTGTCATAGATGGCCTTTATCATATTGAGGTAAAGACCATATATTCCAATTCTTTGTAAAGTTCTTATCATGAATGAGTGTTGGACCTTATCAAAAGCTTTTTCTGCATCTACAGTGATGATCATGTAGTTCTTACTTTTGGCTCTATTGATATGATGGAATACATTTATTGATTTACATATTTTGAAGCATCCCTGCATTCCTGGAATGAATCCTACTTGGTCATTGTATATAACCTTCTTGATGATATGCTGCATCCTGTTTGCCAATATTTTATTGAGAATTTTTGCATCTATGTTCATTAGGGAGATTGGCCTATAGTTCTCCTTTTTAGTTGGATCTTTCTCAAGTTTTGGTACTAGAATAATATTTGCTTCCAGGAATGTCTTAGGAAGAATTGCTTCCATTTTGATTTCATTGAAGAGTTTGAGGAGTGTTGGCATTAAGCCTTCTTTGCATTTCTTATAGAACTCTGCAGTGAATCCATCTGGGCCTGGGCTCTTCTTTGTTGGCAAGGACTTAATTATGTTTTCAATTTCATTAATAGAAATTGGGTTATTCATCAGTTCTACATCTTCCTGACCCAGCTTTGATAGTTCATATGTTTCTAGGAATCTGTCCATTTCTTCTGTGTTATTGAACCTATGAGAGTAGAGGTTTTCGAAATAGGTGTTAATGATCTTCTGTATTTCCACAGAGTGTAGTATTTTCATCTTTTTCATTCCTTATTGCATTACTTTGAGTTTTTCTTTCCTTTTTTAAATAAAGTTGGCTAGGGGCTTGTCAATTTTATTTATTCTTTCAAAGAACCAACTCTTTGATTCATTGATCCTTTGTACTGTTTTGTTAGTCTCTATTGCATTAATTTCTGCTCTGATCTTTATAATTTCCTTCCTTCTCTTAGCTTTGGGCTTGGCTTGTTCTTCTTTTTCAGGATGTTTGCGTTGTAGCATCAGTTTGTTTTTTTGTGTTCATTCTGTCTTCCTGATGTGGGAACTCAATGCAATAAATTTTCCTCTTAGGACTGCTTTCATTGCATCCCACAAAATCCAGTAAGTTGTGTTTGTATTTTCATTTGCTTATAGATATTGTTTAATTTCTTCTTTAATTTACTATGTGACCCACTGGTTGATCAAGAGTGTATTACTTAGTTTGCATGTGTTTGCGAGGTTTTTGCATCTACAAAATGCAGAAAAACTAATTTCTAGTTTCACAGCACTATGATCCAATAACATGCATGGGATAAATTCAATTCTTTTGCATTTACTTAAATATGTTCTGTGGGCTACTATATGGTCTATTTTACAGAAGGTCCCATGTACTGCTGAGAAGAAGGTATATTCTGATGCTGTTGGATGGAACACTCTGTATACGTCTATCAAGTCCATTTGTTCAAAGGTGTGATTCAGTTCTGTTATGTCTTTGCTGATTTTCTGTCTAGTTGATCTGTCCCTTTGTGTCAATGGCAGTTAAGGTCTCCTGTTATAAGTGTGTTATTGCTTATTTGATTTTTCATTTCTGTTAATACTTTCTTTGTATAGTTAGGTGCTCTGGAATTTTGTGCATATACGTTTAAGATTATCTCTTCCTTTTGAAATGTTCCCCTAACTAGTATACAGTGATCTTTATCTCTTTGGATCATTCTTGGTTTGAATTTCACATTTCCTGCAAACAGAATAGCTACTCCTACTTTTTTTTGTTTGTTTGTTTCCTGTTGCATGAAGTATTGTTTTCAATCCTTTGACTTTCTGTCTATGAGTTTCCTTTTGGGTTAGATGGGTTTCTTTTAGACAGCATATGGTTGGATGTTGTTTCTTGATCATTCTGCCAGTGTGTTTCTTTTGATTGGTGAATTGAGGCCATTTACATTAATGGTTGTAATTGTTATATATTGATTTATTGTTGACATGTTATCTTTCTGCTCTTGTATCTTTAGCTTTCCATTCTGTTTAATTGTCTGCCTTGCTTAGTGGTTTTATACTATGTGTATCTAGAATGTCTTTCAGTATCCTTTGTAGGGTTGGTTTGGTGATCATGAAGTTCTTCAGCTGTTCTTTATCATGGAAATATCTTATTTCTCCATCCATTTTGAAGGAGAGTTTTGCAGGGTAGATCAGTTTGGGTAGGAAGTTGTTTTCCTTTAGGATCTGAAATACTTCACACCATGTTCTTCTTGACTTTATTGTTTGTGTTGAGAAGTCTGCTGTGATTCTGATAGGTTTTCCTTTATAGGTGATCTGTCTTTTTCTCTAATAGCTCTGTAGTGGTTGATTGATTGTGTCAACTTGAGACATTTAGAAGTTTAACTAAATGGGTTTAGCAACTCTACACCTAAGGGTGTAGAAGAAGACCCACCCTAGGTGGGTCATCACCTGGAGGTATAAAAAGGAAGGAGGAAGGCTGAATGCATTTCATTCTTGAGAGACATCTCCAGTCTTCGCCTTTGGTTGGACCTCATCTCCTGGCTTCTAGCATACACTCTTCAGCTTTCAGACACAGACTCTTTAGCCTTCCATCAGAGAGCCTTCAGCGTTCTGTTGCAGACCAATCAGCCTGCTGGTGTGGACTTGCCAGAGACACTAAGGTTAACTCCAGACCTTGGGTTGAATCCTTTGTCCTCCAGTGTGTAGACACCCTCTGCACGCTCCCTCTTCTGACTCTGTGGCTGACCATCATAAGCCAGTCTTGTTGTTTCTTTTACATTTGTATATCTTGTGTTATATCTTTTCTCTCTAGTAAAACCCTGACTAATACAAGCTCTTAGTATTCTGTTGTTATGTTGGATTTCTAGGATGGTGATTATTATATGTCTGGATGTAGTTTTATTGTAGTTATGGCTATTTGGAGTTCTATATGCTTCACTAATCTGTATGTCAGTTTCCATTCTCATGTTTGGGGAATTTTCAGCTATAACTTCTGTAAATAGCCTCTTGATATCATTTGGGCTGTCCTCTTCTTTTTCATTTATCCCTATTAATCTTTTTCTTTGCATCATCTTGCAGCTGTTGAATTGTTATTTCCTGATTCCTTGTTATTTTAAAAGATCTTTCCTTTCCTGTTCACTAGCTGCAATATTATCTTCAAGGTCTGAAATTCGAACTTTTCTTTCATTGAGGTGGTTTTGGCAACTTTCAATAGAATTTGTGATTTCCTATCTCTCTTCTATATCTCTTTGAATCTGCTTCATGCATTCTGTTTGTTTCTTATAGTGTTCATTCAGGGGTTCTATCTGTTTGCTTTGTTCCTCTAATTTTTTAACTGTGTCTTCATTAGATGTGTTCACTATTCCTTTACTACTTTTATCATTTCTTCTTTTACCTGGGAAATTATTTTTGATTTGAGTTTCCCTATAGCTTCCCCAAGTTGCTTCTTTATTTCAGTGATATCATTTCAGTCATTTCAGGTATATGGCTTTTATTTTCTTCTTCAGGTATATGGCTTCTATGTACATGGCTCCTAGGCTTTCTTGGGATGGGCTGGAGGTTTGAGATTGCCTTTTGGTCTTTCATTTTGTCATTTTCCTATATTTCCTTGCTTTGAGCAGTGTTCCAAAGCTTTCCCTGAGTGTTTTGGAATCACCTCCTGTGCCCTGAGCTTCTAGGACTGAGAGAAGGTTGCTAATCTTGGCCCACTCTGGCCTGCAGGACCTCCCAAGCCCAGTCCAGTGTTTCAGGGAGTTGGGCAGAAACTCAACTGCTATGAGTGCTGGTCTCAAACTCTCCGTGGGCCAGCACCAGTGGGCTGAATGTCCCCCTGTACAATCTAGGCCTCCCAGACTTAAAGAAGGCCTCTGGGAACGGTGCACTGAGGCCCACGAAACCTCTGGAGCCCAGTCCAGTGTCCTAGGAAGCTGAGTGGAACTCAACCACTGGGAGTGCTGGTCTTGAACTCTCCCTGGGCCAGCGCCTGAGCACTAAGACTCACCTCATGTGGTCCTGGCTCCCTTGCAGGTTCTTGGCTCCCTGGATTGAAAGAGGGATGCTGGGCATGGTGTACTGAAGCCAGCCAAACCTATAGAGCCCAGTCCAGTGTCTTAGGGAGCTGAGTGAGAACTCAACCACTGGGAGTGCTGGTGTCAAACTCTCCCAGGGCCAGCGCCTGAGCATGGGACTCACCTCATGTGGTTCTGGCTCCCTCACAGGTTCTTGGCTCCCTGGATTGAAAGCCATTTACACTATTTTCAGCAATGCTGCACAAATCTCAGACTCTACCTCACTGCCTGATCTTTTGGCTAGAAGTAGGAGAAATTATTCCTCATACACCAAATTGGGTGCACTTCTATTTTTTTCTCAATAAGTACACTAAAATATCCATCCATCCATTCAGACCCAGGTCAAGATCAAGTTGTTCATTTATCATTACCTGCATTGATTTATTCACTATTATATCCCTAAACTCTGCATGTTTATTACATTTAGCACATATTAATAAACTTTTATGTTTTTCCTAATAGGGTAAAATATTTGCAGAGATGACTGCTTTAATTATTGTTATCTCACTATGCAAAGATAGATACTGGATGGAAAATAATTATTTTCTGGAAGAATACCCAAGGTTGAAGCAAAACCTTATCAATGTGACATTTATGCATTTCTTTTGACCCTATAGTAAAACCAAACTATATTAGGACTTATAATAAATATGTCCATCTCTGTACGTTTCAACATTGATCTTTCAATATTTCAACATTAATCCATTGTTGCACAGATGATTGATAGATTTTTCAATGTTACTTGTCCACTTCCGCAGTGATAATATTTTTAACTGGATTACATGTGCCATCCTTTCCTGAAGCTAGGCATCATCATGCTCCTAAATTCTGGCCAATGAAATTTTTTAATAAAAAAAGTACATAAGCAAATAATAAGAGAATAATCAGTTATTTTCACAGTATTCACTTACTACAAGGAATTAACCAAAAAATTTCCTACAACAAAAGAAACAGAGAATAACACATAGTTTCTTTTTAAGGAACTAAGTAAGATAAACTTTTAGTATAGATGAAACAAAGTCAAATAAAATTTCAGTGGAAATAATATATGAAAATTAAAAGTTAGTCTGCAAAAAAAATATGGTGTCTTTTTCATTTGTTCCTTTTCGCAGCCAAAATGTAGAATTTTGGGCAGAAGTGGGACAGATATCTTAGACCATGAGAGGGACAACTTTGTGAAGAATACTGGAATACCATGTGATTGGACAGCCTGAGCATTCTGTCCATTCAGGATCCTGGATTAGTGCTAGCTTTTCCTCTGAAAGAAATGTCTCCATCTTATTTAAATCATTGTCATTTGAGTCTTTCTAATAGACTCAACACTATAACCAATCCAAAAAGCTCTCATAATTCTTTTATCTCATCCTTTACAAATGCTTGTGTTCTATGTTGTCATTTCCTCCACTTGAAATAAAATTATCTTTCCATCATAAAAGAAGATTGAGATATGAGGCAACTCAATGTTAAAAATGCTATTGTGAGTATGTTCTCCAATGTTCACTGTAACTGTTCTAAAATAATTGGAAAAAAAGATTTTTAAGACAAAGCATTCTTACATTAGTAAGGTTAAATTAATTATTCAATAAAATTTACTATGAAAGGCCTTTAAATTTTATCTAATCTCCTCAGGTCAACCTGGTTTTATTTTGTATTGTTTGCTAATTTGTTAACGCTCTGACTAGGTGTTTCTCACAGGTAGATTTTTGCTTTTGCATTTCTCCCAGAAAAAGATCATTGCAAGTATATGAATCTAAGCAAAAGAATCATGAAAGCAACATTTCTATAAATTTTAGAATCAAAAAATGAGCTTTACATGGGTCAAATGAGGTTTTAAGTTTGTTAAAGTTATGATTTATTATTTATTTAACAAACCATACATTTTTATTTGATTTTAAAAGGAATAAAATAGAACAATAAAATGAATGAAACAGTGATAGGACAGGAGGAAATCTACAGTGGTTATTATATTGCATATTGTTGTCCTCTAAATAGTGCTCAGACTACCAATTTTAGGCTGGCAAAGTCAATATCATACTATACTTTTTGAGACAGGGTTTCTCTATGTAACTCAGGCTGCCTTTGAACTCACAGCAATCCTCCTGGCTCAGCCTTCCAAATTCTGGGATTACAGGCATGCGCCACCACACCCAGCCATGACAAGCTATATGTTTCATGCAGACATAAACAATAATAATAACATGCAATGAATACTGGGACAAATTGAAGAAGCTGCCTTAGTTGGAGGAAGTCTGGAGGTCTTGCCCACCCTGAAACACCAGCCATCAACCTGAAGCTAAGCAGTCCAGTATTTGGATGCCATAAGTGGCTAGGAATCCATCCCCCAAAAGAAAAAATTATTTTACAAGTTGGAAAACTAAAACAAACAATCCTTTAAAGCATATAGTTCACATACACTCTCAAAGGAGAAATACTAGGAAAATTAAATATACAAGATGTTATTGTATCATCATCCATTAGCATTTATTGAACAAGGAATCAGTAAGGGAGTAAGGACATATGACTTTTACTACCAGAAATGGTTATCCCCTAAAGATAGTTTTGATTTGTTTAGCTCATATAATGCTGATATTTTGTGACATTTCAAGTCAGTGGTAATCACAATAATTAAAATTCTACAGTGACATTTTCATGTTTTAATGAATTTCTCATAGATTTATTTGAAATATACATGCAATAAATTAGAATTTAGTATGAATAAATCTTCCAAATTTAAAGAAGTGGCAGTATTACTTGGGTTCTTGACTTAAACAGTGCATTAATTTTATAAATTTGAGACATTAACTCCACCAATGATCTCCTCACGCAATGAAATTGTGTTTATATCTTTACAAGTCAGAGTAAAATGTAAATAAGTATTCAGGCAGAGTGGCAGCAGAGTAATGAGAGGTTCACATAGGAGCAAATATCCTTTTTATCAAACTGCCTTATAAATATAAGTGTCACTTTTCTACATATATAAGCAATCAACATCACAATAGAACCCATCTCATGATCCCCTGCTGATGTTGACAAACATCAGTTCATTGACATTAATTTTATTTTTAATGATTTTTTTATTTAAAGAAAAAAAAGAAAGAAAAGAAAACAAGACAAAACAGAAAAAAGGGTAGAGGTAATACATAGTTTAGAAGAAAAATACCAACACTAAGAAATTACTAGTTGATGAGTTATTGTCCTCTTAGAAATAGTTGTTCAAGTTACAAAATCAAAGCATCAAAGGTGGACAGATATGCAAACATTCACAGTGCAAACCATTCTGTTCAGTGACCTAATGAAAACTTAGTGATATGGTCATCTATCTTACACAATTAAACATACATATAGTTATATGTATATACAATTTCTATTATACATTTTGGATCATATTATTCTTTCAGTTTTTTAATTTTTTTACACTAGAGAGACAATGTGATATTTACAAATGTTGGTCTTATTTATTTCACTTATAAGGATAGTTTCAGGTTGCCTCCATTTTCCTATAAAGGCCTCAAGATCATCTGTTTTTATAGCTGAGTAATATTCCATTGCATAAAAATATCACATCTTTTTCATCCACTCTGCAGTTGATGTTCATTTTGGCTCTTTCCAAGATTTAGCTATCACAAATTGTGCTGCTATAAACATGGGTGCACGTACATCACTGTGACATGATCTTTTCAAATTTTGGGAGGAAAATACTAGGTGGGGAATATCTGGATTGAATGGAACTTCCAATCCTAGTTTTTTGAGGAATCTTCCTATTGATTTCCACAGTGGCTACACCAGTCTGCACTTCCGCCAACAGTGGAGCAGTGTTCCTTTTTCCCTGCATCCTCGCCACCATTTATTATCGGTTAAGTTCTTGATGGCAGCCATTCTTTCCGGAGTGAGATGAAATCTGATTTCACTGACATTAATTCTTAAAACAACCCTTTAAGGAGAGTTTATTATCCCTGCTTTACAGATGAGATCATGAGGTTTAAAGAGGTGAAGCAACTTACCCAAGGTCACAGAATTAGTAAATAGTAAATCAACTCACAATTACCTCACTCTTATGCACTAGAAATAATCACAGCTATATCAATGCTTCTTTATACTGAATTAACTTTGCATCTCAGCTGCCTCAACAGTGGGCTAACAGAAACCACATCTAAGTCTTGAATGACACACTTATGGAGTGTGTCCTCTGCTGCCATGGAAGTTTTACAAATTATGTGATGACTTGTTAAGAAGGATTAGGATCTGCTGCGAGGCCCACTAACATTTCTGTCTCCCTGCTCCAGGACTTTCCTCCCACCTCCAGAAGAAGCTCCTTGCCTGTTCTACAAATTCAGTTGTTTTTGTAAGTGCTATACTTTATGGGTAAGAAGCGAGACTTCTGGCTGATGAATACTTTTAGCCCTGTACATCCCTTTTATCGAACTGCCTTATAAATACAAATGTCATTTTTCTGCATATATAAGTAATCAATACTAAAATAGAACCTATAGAATAACCCCCTTAAAAAACAAAATACAAGTCAGGCTTCTTAGATAGTAAAATGAAAATAGAGGAAGAAAAACTGCGCTAAGGTTTCCTAAACAGAATTTAACAGTTAAAAACATTATTTAGCCATACCACATCCTTCACAAAAATACAATTAGAGGTTATTAAAATATAACAGTGCTGTGTTATCTAGACCATCTCGTTTCTGACCAGGAACATCATACAGAGGAACATAGAGCAAGATGAATTACCACCACTAGCACAACACACTTCATCCAACCACATGCCCATGCAATAAAAGTAAATAAATTCACCCTACTCTAATGAGAAATTCACTCCTCACCCAAATCTTAAAAGCCTTTTCAGGACATCAGAAACTTCCATTAAAAGCAATATAAATCTTTTGGGGAATAGGGAAGGAATCAAAGGATGTTGTACAAAATAACGATGCTTTGCTGTCGATAGAAATATTTCCATTCTCGACACGAAGTGGATATTATTTCTTTTGTTGAAAAGGAAAAAAATGATGCATATCCTTAGAAACATTGCTGTGTTTGCTCTCCTCTAACAAATAGGCTTAACAGAGGAACAGATAGGGAAAGCTATCCTCCCATTTGTGGGAATATTGAAAGAGGTGCACTATCTATAGAATGACTCTGGGAGGAAACATGAAAACACTGCTCTTTGTCTTGTAGCACTGTAATATGCCAGAAAGGCATCACAACTAAAAATTGGACATGGAATTACTGATGATCCCTCTTACTGTCACCCCATGTTCGATACAATCGAACGTGGGATCCAGGGATCAAGATTCTACCCTGCAGAAAGGGATGAGAGTCCCATAGACAGGTATTTACAAAGACAGACCACTACAAGTTGGGGTTTGGGACAGCAATGAGACTGAGGAAGAGCAGGAAGTTTATTGAAGTTAATCATGCTCACAGTGGTCCTCTCCTCCTTCTATGATTTCCCGTTGGGACATTTGAAGAGGGAAACATTGTCAAGAACTGTAACTTCTCAATCCTGAGCAGCAAGTTAATATAATGAGGCCAGATGTAAGAGGAGAAATAAAACTCTCTCCCCTAGACTCTCTTCTTTGCTATAAAGAGGTATTTGAAAGCCAAAGGTCTATTGTCTGATGCTGTAGTTGTCTACTAGCAAATGGGCAGCACACAGTGACGCTGGGAGAACTGGAGAAGAATCACAAGTCCTTAAGGGAAATGCCCCAGAGACAGTAAGCCTCAAATCCTGCTTATGTTTGCCGAAATTAGGGAAATCTGTCCTCTGAAGAAAGGTGCGTGTGAAAGGGAGAATGGAAACCAGAGTTGCTCTTATTTGCACAAAGATTATCAAAAACTAATGTAACTTCATTATTCCACATATGTTTTCAACAAAAATGCATCAAGATCTCCTGTAGCTCAGACCCTGCAATGAAAGAGAAACAACACCTTTGTACCTGCTCTTCAGATATTAGTATTCTACAGTGGAACATGGTCAAATAAACATGAAGCGTAGTACAGTAAGTGACAGAGACAGGATTCAACCTCTGATGATCTATCTATATTTCATGTTCTTAACCACTCACAGTCAATTTATTTATGATTACTTGTTGCAAAAGCAAAAGCATTATCCAAAATCACTCCCCAGTTCCAGAGATTTCACACCATCTACTTTTCACCTAATCCTTACAACAATTCTGTGAGATGAGTATTTTATCCTCAACTTCTAAATCAGGAAACAGGCTCAGCGGCTGTGTCAGTCACATAGGTAGAAGGGCAGAGCAAGACTCAAACACAGCATCTGATGCTAGCTGAGGGATCTTTAGACTACATCACACGGCCAGTTACTAGAAAGGTCTACAGGAAGTAAGTGAAGAGGTTGCAAAAGAGACAGATAATCTTTAAAAAACATTTTTAAAGGAAAAAATAATCATGGTACAGACCTTCCTGATGTGCTGGCTGCACATCAGTTTTCATAACATCACATTCAGCCTGCACAGAGGAAAATAAGTCAATCTCTCTATTACCAAGGCTTTGTCAATGGCCTCTCAAGGGAACTGTAAGAATTTGCTGAATTCATGTTGCAATCTAGCTCATTATATGAACTCTAAAGTAATTAGACTCACAACCAGAAATTGCATACACCCATCAGCTTGGGAAACAGAGAGGGGTGCATTATCCAGTTAAATACCTCCAGTTACTCATCATTGTGTTATCTGTAACGTTAGCACATCCATAAAACCAGGACCTTACCGTCTCGTGGTTTTCCAGCAGGCAGAGAAATCTGCAGATTGTCAAAATTCTGAGAAGAACAATTATGAGAAGAGATAAAGATTTGTAACTATCAAAATAATCTTATCGGTCTTGTTCTAAATTAGGTTATTAATATTACAGTATCTTGTTTCTATTTCCCCTGCTATTTCCTAATTTATTTTAATGCCTAAGGAATTATTTGATGGGAGGGGTGAATATAGCCATATTTTGAATTAGCCAAATACTCATGAGTTGTAAAATCATTATATTGTATGTATAACCTGTGGACAGAATACTATTCCTACCTCAGGAACTGCATTATAATGATAATACAGAGTAAGTCATTATGAATGATCCTTAAGAGTGTTCTGTTTGAATGGTAAGATGAATAAATAAAGACTTTCTCCACTGAAAGATGATGAGAAATGGTTTGGACAAATATGCAATAGAAAACAAACTTAAGCAAAAATATGGATTTTACCGAAAGGAAAATAATCCAAAGCAAAGCAAAGGAAGGATATAGCTCAAAACCAACTGAAATTAGATTCCTGGATTGTCCTTTTCAGTCTCTTTTTATGCATTTTTGCCATGAGCCACCCCTGAAACAGAGCAGTGGGTTCTCCTTTTCAGAGGTCAACTGACCCAAGTGTATGTCTTCTCTGTTCCAAAGAGTAGACTCACTGGACTGAAAGATTTATCCCAGAGCTGTATTTGCTTCTGGGTTGTGAACAAACATGATGAGTTGTTTGACTCAAGGTGGGTGGGCTAAAAGCTGTTCTCCACGTGGAAAGACCAAAGGTGAGCCATACAGAAAATAAGCATGGCCCTAACCTTCAATGTTTGAAAGATATTTTAAACAAACCTGGCAAGTGCATCATATTACAATTAGAAAAGAGGTTATCAATAGTCTATATCTAAGTGCATGAATTAAGAAAATTATTTTCAGAAAGTCAGTGAAATTCAAAAAGCATAGAATATCACTTACTGGAGAACTATAGAATTAGTGAACATGAAGAAAAGAAATAACCATCTAAGTAAACAATATAATTTCCTATGTTATATTCCTTTAAGTCTCTCATCTTCTTTATCCCTTATTCAAAATCCATCCACCCCACTTCTTTCTATATTCTACAAGTCTCTTTAGAAAGAAAACCACTTTTTGAGAAATTGCAAGGACACCGTGTCCCCTGACTAATGTGGAAGATTAATGTAACAGGGAGTCACCACTGTCTCTGAAATTCTACCCAATAGTCAATAATATGCAAATGGGCTATCAAAGAAACCAAAATGTATGCAGAAGTAATGTACACAACACTTTAAGTAAAGTTCACAGTTTCTTTTTCAAGGAATAAAAAAATAATATTCGAAATATGTAACCAGCTATAATCCTCCATTATAGAGAAAGGGAACCTGAATTTCCAACCCTTAACAATAACAATAACAACAACAACAACAACAGCAAAAATCTCATGCCAACACAGTGTTTATCATAAGAAAAAGTCAGCTCTCAGTTCTGCAATGTAAAATTTACATTGCAGTAAATTACATTGTGGTATTTCATATCATAATACTTGCAAGGATATAGTAGAAAGAGATGGAAATAGAGAGAGATGGAAATATGGTAAAACATAATAACACACATAAAGTTCCATGAGAAAAATTCATATTCAACATAACAGCTCAAACTCAAGGTTGAAAGTACATCCTTGTAATAAACAGTTGTTACTCACCTATAGTATATTGGTCTATAACTAGAATTGGCTTATTTTTCAAATAAAAATATGGAAGACACTTTAAAGTTGTAGAAAAAAATTTAGCAATGTGATTAATAAAAACATCATCTGTTGTGGAAGCCAAGAAAATGTTCAAATAACAAAGTAATTGAAGATAAAAGTTGAGACTCAACTCAGAAATGAACATGAAACCTCCTCCTAAGCTTCAGGACAGTGTCAACAAGGTTGGGAGTTTTCTTGGTGTTTTCTCAAGAGTCAAGTAAATTATAGAATTCAAAATATTAGCTGGGAAGTTCACATCCCCTCAATGAAATTATGTTTACAACATCTAACCAACAGCAGTTTAGTACAGCTCTGAGTGGTATTCCGTAGAATGTGAATACAATCAGAAAATATGCCCAGGAAAGTTCAATGTAGAAGATCAAGCATGGTGTAAAGTGTGGTGCAACCCATTTTGGAGAGTTAAAAATAAGGAAATTAATATGTTGTTACACACTCAAAGTACATTACACAGATTGTATCACATCAGAACTAAGTATTTTCACTTTAGTCAAATTTAAACTTTGTTTTTTGTCTCCCCTTACCTCAAGGGACTGAGACTAGGACTGGGTTTTTTTCTATTGACTGACGTGGAGCACGTACTTAGAACACAGACAGCTGAGATATAGTAGAGATCTAATAAATATTAGTCAAAGTGATTAATGTCCTTTGAGTTCAGGTCAATCACATTCATTATCCATAAGGATACATCTATACTACTGTTTTTCTCTACACACTATTTTTTTTTTTTTTGTAATCGGTACCGGGGACTGAACTCACGACCTTGCGCTTGCAAGGCAGGCACTTATGCCGCTGAGCTAAATCCCAAGCTCTCTACAAACTCTTTCTATTAAAATTTTTGTCAGGTAATTTTTTCATGAAATCAAAATGAAATTTACAGCTTATAAGCAGTGCTTTCTGAGTTCCAAAATCCTTAAGGACATTTCACTGAGTTGCTCAGAGCCTCAGCACAGACAACAAAGACTACTTTTCACACTCCTGGAGAGCAAGTCATAAACTCTTGCCTTTCTCAGCATGCAACTAAAGCATATTGGTACCTGAATACTCACACATTACTATAAAAATAAATATTCCTATCAAAACAAAGGTAGAAACAAAAATATCCCATTCTAAAATTTTGAAAACATGTGCCTAAAACTAGAAGGTAATATCATGATTCATTAAAGTCTATAAAAATTATCCCTGTTATTACAAGCAATATTGGACATGATTTAGGACATACTAGACAGTGAAATTTGATGAGAGGGAAAATAAGGGCAGAAATCAAAGAAAAAGCAAAATATCACTATCTGTAGAAAATACATCTTTCTGCCTTTCCTTGATCTTTTTCTTTTATCAACATTTTGTTTCTTTACATTGCATTTCTTCCCAATAGGTTCATGCTCCATGAGGAAGAGATATTTATTTGTGTGTTGCCCATTTTATTCTCAGTCCGACAACCCAGCCTGGTAATAAACAATTGCTTGATAAAACTATGTCAAATGAGTCAACAAGAAAATGGCATATATCTTCTGTAATATAAATAGAAAATTCAAAATTCTCAGCAAAATATACATAGAAAGAGAATTCAATAGGGTAAATTTTATAAACTATATAAAACATTATGACTATATATCAATATTATAGAAATATAAATATATGCCTCTACATTTTTTATCCCTTTTCATCAAAATGAAATTTACAATTTAAACAATTGCTCTATTTTTTAACTGTAATATAGCATGTGAGATGGAAAAGTGATTATACTCATAACCCCTACCTTAAAGACTATACAAGCTGTACCATATTTACTTTTAATTATATATGTTTAATAATTAACTAAGTCATTGATATGCATTTCTTGTTTCCAAACTGATAAAGGTTTTTTGTTTCCTATTTTTTCATGGACAAGGTTTGTAAGAATAAAACCATAGTATAATTTCTATAACAACACAGTTGGTGCTCAACCAAGAAGTTGGCAGTGATGTATTGATGTCCAATATGCACACACACACAGACACACACACATACACACATATACACTCTCACTCAATGATATACAGGAGAAATTTTATTTTTGAAAAAGAAAAAGGGAGGATCAGTGGAGGAAAGGAACGAAGTGATGCTATGCTGCCTCACCAGTTTGATCTTTTTCAATCTCTTTAGACCTTCATGGTGAGGGATGTCAAAAAATATTTGTTTTGTAACACCGCACCAACAAGATTCCTATACAGTCCTTGTGGTGTGTGCAACATAACCTATCCATGCTTGAGAACAAGTCCTCTTTCCTATCAGAAGATGAAGACTGCTTTAGAAGGACATCAACTTCTCAAATAATACAAGTCATATTTATCTAAATAATTAAAAACTGCAAAACGGGAATATTAGGAGTGTGACCTGCAAGTGACAGAAGTCTAACGTGAATTCCTTAAGTTGAGAAAAATATTTTCTTTTGAGTGTCAGGGCAACGTGCAGCCCTAAGAGCTGGACCCTGGCTCTCAGCCTTTCCCTCCGGCTCTTGTGCCGCTTACCCTTTAGTGTTGGTTGGGGTCTGTGCCTACATCTCCAATAGGATGAAAGTGTACATGGCGAAGGCCCAAAGGAATGGACAACTGGCACGATCTTGAGGGCCGCAGGAGGACTAAAATCCTCAGCAGAGCTCATAACTTGTCAGCTGGCCGGCTGATTGACGCTGGGCAGCCCAGATTTAATCAGAACAAGCAAGGAGTTGAGTGAGCAATGGAGGAAACCTGAGCAGGCTCTTGGGCGGGGTTTGAGGGCCCTTCAGAGCAACAGATGATGCTAATTAAGGAAAACTATCCAGAAAGCCTCCAGGTGGCCTCAGCTGCGGCCTATCTTGCCCGCTGAGGTGTCTCCTCCTTCTCAGTTCAATCATGCCCGGGGCCACGCCATAGCCCCACAGGTGTACTTAGCCTCAATGTCTCCAACACATTAGCGTTAGTTTCTACTTTGTCTTTGCAATGCTTTTCCCACCCAGGAAACGCCAGGCTGCCAGGGTGTCCCAGGTGTCAAGTCTGTGTTAGTTTCCTGGGGCTGTTATAACAATGTACCCCCAACCACAGAGTTCTGTGAAGGAAGAAATGTATTATCTAATCCCTATTCTGGAGGCTGGAAGTATGAGATCAAGGTGTTGGCAGAACTGTGCTCCTTTGGAAGGGACTAGATAGAGAAGGATCTATTCCCGGCCTCTGCGTCTTTCTAACAGCTTCTCGGCTCTTAGCTCAGGGCAGCCGGACTCCAGTCTTCACATGATATGGAATGTCTCTGTGCCCAAGTTTCTCCCTTCTATTTTTATTTTTTTCCACTGAAGCCTCAGGCCTTCTTAATAGTTCTCTTGGGGTTTTTTTTCAGCTTTTTGCAGTATGATGCTATATATTTAAGGTCCATAGTTTGATGTTTTGATACACATATAGGTTCCTAAGTGATTACCACTTAGGTAATCAAAGTAACCTATGGGTTCATAACTTCATATAGTCACGTGCTACGGTGGGAGTGGGTGTGGTGAGGATACTTAAGAAGTATTCTCTTAGCAAATTTCAAGTATATACTGTTAAAAATAATAGCATGCTATAATTAGATCTTCAGAATTTATCTTATAACTTCAAGTTTATACTCTTTAATCAAATTGTCTCCATTTTCCCCATGCTGTCAACATCTGATAACCAAACTTTTACTCTATTTTCAAGAGTTCAGCTTCAGGTGCCACATGGAAATGAAATCATGCAGCCTTTGACGTCTCTAAGATATAGGCAGAGGGGCAGAAATGAGATGATACTGGAAGAAAATATCTACTACAGAGGTTATATAAATATTGTGTATTTTCATATGAATATGACTGTGAAATATTGTGTCTCCTGTAGAAATCACACACACACACACACACACACACACAATTTGTAATATACACCATTTATGTAACATATTCATATTCTAATTATACAATTAAAAATTAATTCTTATATGTGTAGTACATACATATTGATATAAAGAAATAAATATCTCTCCCACATCTCACAGGCCTTTCTTATAATACGAATAACATTTTTCCCACTACAAGTGAAGTCTATTTCATCTGCCCCTAGATCTAGACAGACATTTTAAACCATCGTATCTAACAACAGAGAGCAGACCTGATGCCACCTGTCTCCTGAGACCACATCATCAAAGAAGAAACAGCTTCTGCCTGGCTTCATCTCTGTTTTCCTTTCACAAAAACACAGTGGCCAGACTATGAGGAAGAGGAGGACAGTGAGGTCCAGGCAGCAGCTCCACTGCAGGTTGCACCCCACAGTGGGTGCCCAGAAGCAGATCAGATATAAACTGTTCTGAAGGTCCTCTAGCTCCAGCTCGAGGCTGTCAGCTGAGATCTCAGGCTCCAAGAAGCAGGAAATCTCTGCTGCCACTGTACTCTGCCTAAATTCCCAAGCCCCCCAACTTTAAGAAATAATAATCACTGTTATTTTCACCTTTCTTGTGGGCTGGATTGTGTTCCCCAAACCCCAAGTTCACATGTTGATGTTCGAACTCCCAGTTTCTCCGTGACTGCATTTGCAGATGAGGCTGTGGGGCGGTGACCAAGTTAAAAGGAGGCTGGCTAGTAATTTGGCACAGATCCAACCTGAATATTAACCTTGGAAGAACAGAGACACCTGAAGTGCTCCCAGCACAGGACCAGGCATTTGAGGACACAGTGAATAGTGGCCATTTCCAAGCCTTTCCAGGGAGAAAGGCTTTGGGAGTAGCCAAACCTGACATTGGATTTCCAGTCTACAGAACTGTGAGAAAATAAATTTCTGTCATATAATCATGCAGTCAATGGTATTTTGTTATGCCAGGCCTAACAAACTAGCACAGCCACTAAATTTGGGGGCAATTTCTTAATATAGCAGCAGAGAATTGATAAGATGAGGCTCACTTGGAGTTGTATTTATTAAATTAAGACATCATTGACTTTTAGGAGCATAGGATACAAACGCAACCTTGATTCAGATAATTGACACTATAGTGCCAGTAAGACTGAATAAAAGTATAAACATATAATTACTTACATTATATGTAGGCTGTTAGGCTTGTACATTGAAAATTCAGGCTCTTTACAGATAAAACATCATAAAAGCACGCCATTAAATTGTCCTAAGCCATAAATATTCCTATCATCATCTTTTCTTAACAAATGTAAAAGCTTAAGGCTCATGAGAATATAGAACTCTAATTACTCTTTAAATATGTATATACCAAGAACTATTCAAGCAGTCCTCCCTGCCGCATGGTCATAGGGGTCAGCGGGATCATTGGTCTCACACCCCCTCATCGCTCTAAGGATGTAGGGCCAGGCGGGATCATCAGTCACCCTCCCTCCCCCATCCAAATGACCACAACAGCCCACAGACCAATAGCGACCCTGTCCACCACCTGCAGAAGCTTGGTGGGCTTGTGGGAGCCTCAGCAACTCCTCACCTACACAGAAGACCTCAGTGGACTTGGGAAAGTGTGGTGAGCTTGCCCCTCAAATAAAGGACTGCAGTGTATAAACAGGAGCAGCAGTGAATTCCTCACCCCCTGCTGTGTCTTGTCGAGTCTGGTAAGAGTGTGGGTAAGTCCTTCTTCCATAGAGAGAACACCAGGTGGGTTGAGGAGAGTGCTGACAAGACCTCCCCCAACCTGGAGGTGACTAAAGGACCTACAAGACATCCAGTGACACAGTAGGATCCCAGCTGAGATACACTATTATAGCCAGGTAGATCTGGCTGTCTGGAACAGCCTGAAGCCATAGTTAGCAATCAGACCTAAGGGTTGACTTATGTCAATACTCCTTGGCCAGTCAGCCTAGGAAAAATATAGGACTCATCCAACAGGCCCTGCAGGAGGAATCCAGGTGACTGGCCCCTCCCTTTCATTGTAGGACCCAGAAAATGGACAAGCATCAACCACACAGTAGGACTCCAGGACACACATGATGCACAAGTGAGACTAGTGGGATTGAAAAGACCAAAATACTAACCCAAGAGGTGAAGATGACAAGACGAAAAAGCAAAATAAAATCTCAAACATCCAGTCCATTGGGAACAAATACAGGAGACATTGAAATGGAGGACATTAGAAGTAATACACCTGAAATTTCTGAAAAGACAGAAAGTAAAGTAAAGAAACAAATCCATGAGGTTATAGAAGAACTTAGATTAGAAATAATCTCTCACATATAGAAAGAAATTACAACCTTAATAAAGGAGTGATTCAATATAGCTAGAGAAGACATAGATTTTTTAAAAAGTACAGGAGCATGGGAAGATGCTGGAAACCATAAACAAACAATACAGAAAAGAAGTAGAATGCATGACACAGATTCAAAGAGATATCCAGAAAATAAAAAAAAATCTACTGAAAGCTGGTGAAGCCATTTGAATGAAGCTGAGGATAGAATTTCAGACCTTGAGGACAAGATCGCAGCTAGCAATCATGAAAGGAAAGAATTTTTAAAAATAAAAACACAGCACGAAATGACTTTATTATGTGTGATGGTATGAACAGCTGTTTTGAAGAAAACAAAACATTACAACAGCTATTGCTGATTTAATATCATCTTGCTTAGAAGTCTTAGCATACTTCTATTCTTCTATTACCATTGGTTCTATCATGTTGTGTCTTGTTGGGCTTTTAATATACGTGATAGTATAAGCAAAATTTTTTATTGAAAATGAGATATTATAGTAGCCATTGATCATTCTCTATTATTTGGTTCAGAATGCCCATAATTCTTTAATTCCTTGAATGGTTTTATACTATTTTGTTATGTTTGATATTATTGTATTTGAAAGTAGGCTCAACTATAGCAGAGTAAGTGATATGGTGATAGCTACTGTTTACGTCCGGTTGTCTTATTGTAAAGTACTGTGTTGCCTATGTTGTTCTGTTCTGATCTGCTTTGTTCTGCCCTCTTTTGTTTTATTCTCTTTAAAATAAAAAAAATTTAAAAATAAAAAAATAAAAACACAGCTCGAAATGACAATTCAATAACTTAATGATGATGCAAAGAGAGACAATATAATACGACCAGAAATCAGTGAAGATGCAGGATTCAATGCAAATGACATTGGTAAACTATTCACAGAAGTAACAGCAGAAAATTTCCCAAACATTGGAAAAGAATCAGATATACAGAAAAATGAGGCATATAGTACTCCAAACAGTCATAGCCACTCATTTATATAATAATCAAGATCCCAGAAATTCAGCATAAAAACCAGAATACTAAAAGCTGTTTGAGAAAAGACACAACTCACCGATCAAGGAAAACCTATTGGAATCAGGGCAGACTTCTCAGCACAAACCCCCAAGTCAAAAAGAGTTTGGAGTGAAGTGTTTTAAGCCATGAAAGAAAACAACTTCCAACCTAGATTAATGTGCCCTGAAAAACTTTCTTTGAAAATTAATGGAGAGATAATATACTCCCATGACAAAGAACAACTAGAAATTCCTGTCCACCAAACCAACCCTAGAACCAGTATTGAAAGACATACTAGATGGAGATAAAAATGACCACGATCTCCAGAGCAACAACAGAAAGAAACCACCAGGCAGGACAAGAAATTAAACAAAGGGGGAAAGCAGGGTACCAACAACAGGAAAATGACATGACAGAGTAACCTCAGTACGTATCAATTATAACTATCAATGTAAATGAGCTGAATTCACCAATTAAAAGAAATAGGTTGATAGAATGGATCAAAAAACAGGAGCCAACAATATTCTGTATGTAGAAAACACATCTGACTCAAAAGGAAACTCAGAGACAAAAGTCCAAAGATGGAAAACAATATTCTGTACAACAGGAACTCAGACAAAAGCAGGAGTAGCTATTCTGTTTGCATACAATGTGAACTTCAAACCAAAAATAATCAAGATAAGGTCACTACATTCTTGTTAAGGGAATAATTCAAAAGGAAGATCTAACAATCATAAATATATATTCACCAAATACAGGAGCACCCAACTATATAAGACAAATACCAACAGACATGAAAAACCAAATACATAATAACACAATTGTAATAGGGGACGTCAATACCCCATTGTCACAAAGAGTTCAACTAGACAAAAAAGTCAGCAAAGAAATAACAGAACTGAATCAAAAATGTGAACAAATGGACTTAGTAGACATTTACAAAATGTTCCACCCAACCACTGCAGAATATACATTTTTCTCAGCTGTGCATGCATTCTCCAAAATAGACCATATATTAGCCCTTAGAAAATTCTTAAGTAAATGCAAAAGGGATTGAAATTATCCCATGCATATTATCTGACCATAGTGCACTCAAATTGGAAATCGATGGCAAAAGAAACTGTAAAACTGACATAAGCACATGGAAATTAAACAACCTCCTAAACAACCAATGGGTTACAGGTAAAATTAAAGAAGAAATTAAACAATACCTACAATTCAATGAAAATGCAGATATATCATACTGAAACCTGTGGAATGCAATGAAAGTGGTCCTAAGAGGGAAACATATAGCAATAAATTGTCACATCTGGAAAACAGAACGAGCAAAAATAAACAACCTAATGCTACACCTCAAGCTTCTAGCAAAAGAAGAACAAGTCAAGCCCAAAGCTCATAGAAGCAAAGAAATTATAAGCATCAGAGCAGAAATTAATGCAATTGAGACTAAGAAAACAATACAAAAAATTAATGTATCAAAGAGCTGGTTCTTTGAGAGAATAAACAGAATTGATAAACCTCTAGATAACCTTATCAAGAAAAAGAAAGCAAAAACTCAAATTCATGCAATAATGAATGAAAAGAGTGAAATTACTACAGACCCCATGGAAATTCATAAGACCATAAATACCTATATTGAAAACGTTTACTCACATTAGGTCAAAAACATAGAGGAAATGGACAGATTTCTAGAAATATATGAATTACCAATATATGAATATATGAATCAAGAAGATATAACAATTTTGAGTAGCCCAATATCACCTACTAAAATTGAAAATGTTATTAAAAGCTTACCAACAAAGAAAAGCCCAGGTTCTGATGGATTTACAGCTGAATTCTATTTGAAATTTATAGAAGACTTAATGCCAATACTCCCCAAACTTGTCAATGAAGTTGAAAGGGAAGTGATTCTTCCTAACTCATTCCTGGAGCCAAGTATTACTCTGATACCAAAACCAGAGAAAGACACAACCAAAAAGGAGAACTATAGGCCAATCTCCCTAATGAATATTTATGCAAAAAATTCTCAATAAAATTCTGGCAAATAGAATGCAGCAAATCAACAAAAATATTATACATTGTGACCAAGTGGGATTTATCTCAGGAATGCAGGGGTAGTTTAACATATGCAAGTCAATAAATGTAATCAACAGAGCCAAAGAGAAAAATCACATAATCATCTCAATAGATGCTGAAAAACTTTTGATAAAGTCCAACATTTGTTCATGATAAAAACTCTACAGAAATTTGGAATAGATAGACAGTATCTATTTTAATTTGATAAAAGCCATCTATGACAAACCAACAACCAACATTATACTAAAGGGATAAAAACTGAAAGCTTTCACTCTAAAATCAGGAACAAGACAAGGATTCTACTATCACCACTCCTACTCAATATAGTTTTGGAATCATTATCCAGAGCAACAAGACAAGAGAAAGAAATAAAAGGAATAAGGATAATAAAGGAAGAAGTTAAATTATCATTATTTGCAGATGACATGATATTTTGCATAGAAGATCCCAAAAACTCTATCAAAAGACTACTAGAATTAATAAGCAAATTCAGCAGTGTAGCTGGATATGAAGTCAATACTCAAAAAGTAATAGCATTCATGTATGCAAACAACAAACTCACTGAGAGAGAAATTAGGGAAATGACATTGTTCACAGTAGCATCCAACATAATGACATACTAAGGAATCAACCTAACAAAGGATGTGGAAGACCTATACATTGAAAACCATACTACTATAAAAAAGGAGATTGAGGGGATGTCAGAAAATGAAAAGACACCCCTTGCTCTTGGTTAGGAAGAATCAACATTGTGAAAATGGCCACACTCCCAAAACTGTTATACAAAGTTAATGCAATTCTTATCAAAATACCCAAAATTCCTAAAATTCATTTGGAAACAGAAGAGACATAGGATAGCAAAGGCAATCCTTGGCAACAAAGGCAAGGCAGGAGGCATCACAATCCCAGACTTGAAATTATACTACAAAGCTACAGTGACAAAATCAGCACAGTCCTGGCATAAAAACAGAACTGAGGATGGATGGAGCAGATTAGAAGATACAGACACAACTACAAAGCCACCTTATCTTTGACCAAGGGTTACACATGTTCAATGGAAGAAGGATAGCCTCTTCAATCAATGGTGCTGGAAAAAGTGGCTTTCCACATGCCGAAGACTGAAACTAGACTCATGTTTATCACCATGCACCAAACTAAAGTCAAAATGAATCAAAGATCTGAATATTAAAACAGAAACACTGAATCTACTTGAAAACAAGGTAGGCAAAATCTTAAAGACATAAGGGTAGGCAAAGAGTTCATGGGGAAAAAAAAAAGCAAACTGCACAGGAAGTACTTCCCAGAATCAACAACTTGGATCTCTTCTTATGAAAAAGTTTTTGTACTTGAAAAGAAATTACCAACAGAGTGAAAAGAAAACCCACAGAAAGGAAAAGAATTTTAGCCAGCTGTCCCTCAGATAAACAACTTGTATCTGAAACATATAAAGAACTGAAAAACATCAGGACCCCCAAATTCAAAGATCCCATCCAAAAATGGGCATCTGAAGTGAACATGCACTTCTTAGATGAAGAAATACAAATGGCAAGCAAATACATGAAAAAATACTTAACATCAGTGGTCATTCAAGAAATGCAAATTCAAACAACATTGAGATTCCATCTCACTCCAGAAAGTATGGCTACCATCAAGAAATCAACTGATACCAAATGTTGGTAGGGCTGTGGGGACAAAAGAACACTGCTCCACTGCTGGTGGGAGTGTGCACTGGTGAAACCACTGCGAAAAGCAGTGTGTAGATTCCTCAAAAAGCTAAGATTAGAAGTCTAATTTAATGCAGCTATTCCCTGTCTGGGTATTTTCCCAGAAAATTGAAAATATCATGCCACAGCGATACAAACGCACCCATGTTTATGGCAGCACAATTTCTTATAGCTAAATCTTGAAAACAACCAAAATGTCCACCAACCACAAAATGGATAAGAAAGATGTGGTGTTTTCACTTAATTTAATTAAGATAATTGTGCTACTAATTTTATTAGTTCTTGGAACAAAACAGTTAATGTCCACAGGATTAGATGAATTTTGCATATTTATATCTGGTAATCTGAGTAACTCTTTTGAAGATAACTATGCAAAATAATAACTTTAGCTGTTGTTGTTGTTGTTGTTTTTTGTACCAGGGATCAAACTCACAACTTCTTGCATGCAAGGCAGACGGTTGTGCCTCTGAACTAAATGCCTGACCCCAACAACTTTAGTTATGTTCCTACCACCTTGTTTTGAAAGCCTATATTGTCATTGTTTTGGGCTCTTTGTTATTGTTATTTGTTTGTCTGTTTTGTTTCTTGTTTTTCTCATAATTGGTTTTGTTTTGTTTTTCTCTGCAATATACAAAGAATAGATGTACATGTATAGGCTTATATATGCCTAGAACTTGTCCTAAAGAGTTTATAAGAATTGATTTTATTACGTGTGATGGTATGAACAGCTATTTTGAAGGAAATGAGACGCTATGGTAGCCATTGATGATTTCCTATCATCTTGTTGTGAAGTCCAGTAAAGCATTTATTCTTTGTTTTGATTGGTTTTAGTCTGCTTTATATTATTTAACTTCAATATAAGTGAAGGTATGGACAGCTATTTTGAAGAGAACGAGATATGATGGTAGCCATTGTTGATTTTTCTATTGTCTTTTTTTTAAAAGCCTGTAATGCTTTCATTCTTTTGTTTTGAATGGTTTTATACTATTTTTGTCTCATTTGAATTCATTGTGTGTGAAGATACAGACAATTATTTAGAAGAAAACAGAAGATATTATGGTAAGCACTGTTGACTTCCGTTGTCTTGTTTTGAAAGTATGTGTTGATTGCATTGTTTTGTTCTGATATGCTTTGTTCCATTTTTTTTGTTTCATTCTCCTTAAAATAAAATATTTTAAAAAGAAAGATATGCTGTTTTGAACAATGGAATATTACTCAGCTATTAAAAGGATAATCTTGAGGGTTTTATAGGTAAATGGAGGCAACTTGAGACCATACTCAAAAGTGAAATAAATCAAACTTACATTTATAAATATCATGTTGTCTGCCTAGTATAAAAATAAAAAAATAAAAAAAATAAAAATCTGAAAGAGTAATATAACCCACAATATACAATAGATATTGTAATAATGAAAGGGAAAGAAAGTGCTCAAAAGGACAGAACAAATGGGCTAGGGGAAAGGAAAAAAGAAAGAAAGGAAAAGATTACTTGTATGTTGGTAAACTTATGTAAATTTATGTATGTATATGTACACTAAACAGATACCTACACTACTAATCTCTGTTAGTGCATCAAAAAGAACAGTTTCGGCTGTCATCGTTGGATCACTTTTGTGTCTAGATTTTGTAACCTGAACAACTAGTCGTGCGATAACAATGTGCAATATACTAACTAGTGTTAATTCCCTACATTTTTTTCTTCTTTGAAATTCTGTATCATTTCTATCCTTTTTTTCTGCTTTGCTTTTTAAAATAAAAAAGAAGTATTCAAAATATGTATAAATAGTGAGGTAACTTCCAAATGCACTATAAATTGAATGGGGTGGGAACAATACTTTTAGAGTATGGATTTTTCTTTTTTTCATTAAAATGTAAGTTTTTAATATAATTCAGCATCTAGTAGAGTTTTATCTATTCCAAACCTGAAAAATCTAAGGCTCTTCTCAAGACAGACATGACTGCATTTCTAGAAAGCACTCTTACTTTGGTACCAGTTTGTACCTTAAATAAAGGAATAAGTAAAGTAAGTCCTGAAAAGCAAACTTTACTCTAACCAGTGACTACTAACTTAGCCAGTGTATTAGAAGGACCTGATTACAAACATAAATAAATAAATAAGGAGCCCAGGAAGAGGTTGCTTGGGCTATGTGGGTCATGATGGATTGAGGCAATGATTAAGAACTATTCTGAAAGATCTAGTGAGTCATCTTGGTTTTAATTCTAAGGACAAGAGCAAATCATTAAATAGTTTAAAGTATAAAATGACATAATAATAGCATTTTATGTGGACACTGCTTTGGCTGCAATGGGGAGAAAAATGTAGAAGACAAAAATATGTCTGCATGGAGACATATGGGGAGGGTGCTGCATTATTCCAAGAAGATAGGAGTGCAGTGCTAACTGTCAGAGCATTGTAAAGAAGTAGCTAGAAAACACTTTGTCAAGAGTGACTGGTGACCAGGTGGAGAACCAGCCAGCATCTCCCAAGATCTGCGCCATGTTGGAACTTAAGGCACTAGGAAGCAAAGCAACCCGCTCACTTCCCTGGTAAGCAGCCATGAGTCTACTGGCACTTGGGCTGAGAATCAAACATCCCATCCTCCCCCGTCCCCCATTAGCAAATGGGAGCCAGAGATCTGAGCATCTCTTGGGAGGTTGACCATATGCAATATAGCAAATATGGGGGGATTTCCTTCTACCATCTCTTTGAAGGCAAAGATTGTTATCACTGTTTTGCTTTGTTCTGATTAATTGTATTGCTCTATTCAATATTCTGTTTTGATAAGTTCTATAACATTCTGTATTTGATGTGATTTTGCTATACCTGATTGAAAGGACAACTATTGTGAAGATAACGCGGTATACTATGGTACCTATTACTGTTATCCCGGTAACCTGCTGTGACATTCTGTACCAATTTCACTACAGAGTCTCAGTTGGCTTTGTTCTATCTTGTTCTGTTGTATTTTAGTAGCTTCAAAATAATAAAAAAAAAATTTTAAAGAGTGATTGGTGAATCCAAACTACTTTTACCTTCCCATGGGTCTTTATCCCACATATAATTCTGCTGATGACAGAGCATACATCTGTGGGATTTTACACAAATTCTTCCACCTGCTTGGCACATTTTTTTTCTACTGCTTTTTCTTCCATCAAGTGTTTGTTGTACTTTTCCCCCAAATTATTTGCATTTGCTTGTGTTCCATCTTCCATGCCTCTGTTATGGAAATTTTCACATGCTGTAAATTACTTGCATACACACCTTTTCCTTGAGAGAAGGAACTATATTTTACTGGCCAGCTTCCAAAGGGCCTGTGTTAGATCTTGTTATGTAGTAAATATAAGAGAAGTATGTTAATTAAATAAACAAAAACCACATATGCTAATTATATCAATCAAAGAGTGAGCAGGAATTTTAGTCCAAGAGTCTCTAAAAGTCCCAAAAGCAAATTGTTTTTTCTGCAACTTGTATTTTGTTTCTTTCACAATAGAAGAAACAGAGGAAAATATTAACAAGAGAACATGAGCATAGAACCTCAAAATTCTGACAAAGGAGAGGAGATTTTCACCCTTGTATATGCCTTGAATGCGCTTGAAGAATAATGAATCCAAAATTGGGGTACAGTGGTCATTACATCTGTGGAGGAAATATTTCCAGGCCAAGGAAAAGCCTGGATAGTGTAGATAATATCACACTCTACACATACTGTTTTTCTTAAACATACTATCTGTGATTACATTTAATTTATTAAATAGGGATAGTAAGAGATTATGATTAATAATAAAATAGAATGCTTGCAATAATATACTGTGATAAAAGTTGTTTAAAACCTGTGACTTTTTTTCTGGACTTTTCCATTTCTTATTTTTGGACCACGTTGACAACAAGTAATGGAAGTTGTAGAAAGAAAATCATAAATAGAATTAGACTACTGTACAATTCATAGTGTAATTTTATACCAGCATCAAAATTGCGGTACTGAAAATCAAACTCAGGGCCTCATATATGATGAGAAAGCATTCTACAGCTGAGTGACATCTCTTGCCCTTTTATTTTCAATTTTTATTTTTTATTAATACATGTTTGCAGTATGTAATGGTTTCATTACTCATGGGGAGTACACAATACATCTTAATTCATTTTTCATCCCTTTTTCCTCCCTTTACTCTCACTCTCTGCTTCTCTTGATCTCCCCCCAAGCTGCAAAAGATTTATCTTTCCATTTCCTATTGCCATTCTTTTTTATTGGTACACAATCATAATACATAAAGACTACATTCATTATGGGGAGTTGGTACATGTACCTGAAATTGATATCTTTCATTTTGCTTTTTCTCTTTTGGGTTTCTCATATAAGAGAAACCATCTCTCATTTAGATTTGAGTGTCTGATTTATTTCACTTAACATTATGGTCTCTAAAATTCTTTATTCTGAGACAGGGTCTCATTAAGTAGCCTAGGCTATGCTTGAATTCTAGCTCCTCCTGACTCAGCCTCTTGAGTGGCTATATTTTCAGTGGTATGTCACCTCATGCAACTACTCTACCAAGTTTGTTTCTACTTCTTTCTTCAAGTATTGGGGATTTAACGTGTCCTTTTGTCCTTACATTGTCAAGGTCTTTCAGATAAAATCTATTTTAGTGAAACTACACATATTACTTTTTAAATTATTTTATTTTGAAATAACTTGAAACTTATTTACTATAATTAAAAATGGCATAAGTGCCTGTTTAATAAGCACAAGGTCCTGAGTTCAATTCCCGATACCAAAACTAAGTAAATAAGCAAATTAATAAATAAATTTTTTAAAAAGAGATTTGAAGCACAAGCCTTACTGAGTAACATAAACTGAGGAGCAAGTATATTCATAAATTTAAATAAAAAAGCTGATTCTCTTTGGAAAATGTTTATATTTGTTTATAATATATTATTTACATGCTCTAATTGGTTAAAGTTAAAGTTTAGTATAATTTTCTTATTTGAACTTTAATTTGCAAACTATTGTGTCCTTTTGCATGTTTGGTTATAAATTCACATAAACAGTATAATTATACTTATCTACTTTTCTCAATAGATTAAGAAGGAAAAGCTACTAATTAATCTCATTTACATGTGGATAAAGTTAATTGCTAAAACTAATTTTTTATTTTCTCTTACTAAGCTGTAATAAATGCTACTATGCTTATTAAGATACAGCATAGATATTATACTACATATCAAATTGAATAATAATTATGTTTAGGCAGTATCTTTCACTCCCTATTTTCAAAAATAATTTTTTCCTTATCAAGCAACATGGTGTCTAATTAGATGGGTGCTTTCTTTCTGCCAGAAAGATTACCATCTTACCTTCCTTTAATTGAGTTCACCTATCTTTCTCAGGCTACTTCATAGCTCTTCTCACCTGTATAAAGATAAATACAAAATAAAAGTCTGGTGTTGGAAAATGTAAAATTAGTATCAATGTGTCTCAGTACAAAATAAACACTTAAAATATAAATGTATGTTACCTTTTATTTTGTATTTCTACAGATAACCTGTTTTTATTCTACTTGTTATGGTATATTTGCCTCTTTACATAGTTTACTGACCATATTATTTTGTAGCTATTTTTTTAATTCAATTCCTTTTATCCTGGTGTTGACTGTTTATTTTCAGGTTATTTTAAATGATTTCCAATTAGTACTTTCTACTGCCATCCCTCTGGACTTCCACCCAGCTCTATACGTTCCTGAGATGGATTTCTAAAATGTGAAATTAATCATGTAGTATTCTTACTGGTAATCCTGCAAGCTTGCATTTTCTACAAGCCATTCAGACTCCATAGGGCAGCACACGAAATGCTTCATTGTGACTGGAAGTGTAGCTCAGTTGAACGCTTGCTCTCCAAACACAAGAACCTGAATTCACTCCCCAGAACCAAAATAGGCTAAAACAAAACACTTCCCTCTTGGATTTTAGTCTAGGTGTCTGTCCTCAGCTCCATCTGTAATTCAGAGCAGTGGGGCCCCAGGGAAGTCATTACTTGGATTTCCGGAAACTCGCATTTCATGCCCCTGAAATTAGCAAAACCAGCATCCTCACTATGCTTGCTGAAAGTTGCTGGTTGGTTATCAATGTCTGAGGAAGGGGCAGGAAGTCAGACTGCAATTAGGAAGTAGTTCTATGACGGCACTTGAATAATTTTGCCTAAAGAGATCCCAAAGAAAAGCATTTCAAACTTCAAAGACACCAGTAATTCATTGTTTCCTCATTTAAAAAATACTCATTTTCATATATTAATTGTGGAGTCATATACTGGTATTATTTTTGCTAAACAGGGCCCTGAGAACCGTATTATTCAAGAGTCTGTCTTTGCCCATGGTCATGTTGCAAGATGAACCCCTAAGACTCAGTTTCAAATTCTCATCCTCTGTTTCCTTACCCTCAAGCATTCCGGCAATCCTTCAGTCCTTCCTGTTTCCTTTACTAAATCATTTATCACACTGTATCTGTTGACTGTATGACTATTTATTACCTCATAATTGTTTGCTGTCTGTCTCTTTTAAAGGTAGCACAGTTTAGATGTGTGATGGTTTGGAAACACCTTTTGCTTTGTCTCTTCCTAACAATATCTGAGTTTCTCTCCGGGAGTTCTTTTCCCCCATAGGACTCAGTGGTCTTTGGGTGGTACGCTGAGTTGTACTCACATTCCACTCTTCACTCACACCTTTTATTTTGCTCTCACAGGGCAAATTTCTTTCCATAGAGCTCCTCTAACATCATGGGAATTTCCCTTTTGGGACTTTCAGCTGTGATGTTAGAAACAGCCAGCCTGTTTAAAGTCGTCCTTCCACTGAGACCCTCTCTATCTTCTAGGACACTGAGTTTTCAGCCTTTCTTTCAGAGAGGGTCCTTTCTGCCAGACCACAAGACCTGCCACCAGGAACCAACACTTCCTCAGCTTGCTTGAATTAGAGGTGCCTTCATGACTATATTCTCACCTATGGAAGATGAAAAGTGACCAGAAGAGCTACATATGAAGACCTAGGTCTTAAGTGAATGCATTTCTCACATCGTCCTTTGCCTCCTTACTGATGGCCACAGGACGACTCCCTAATGCAAACCTCTTCCTGGTATGTTGGCTAACGGTTCGATGATGTCTTGCTTCTTGATGTTTTGAAGCTCTCCTTAAACTGCACAAGCTCTGCATGCCACAAGGGGCACCCTGCTGGAGCTGCAGCCATTTCAACCATGAACAATGGTTTATCTCAAACTGTGCAAAGTCTAACTAGCCATTGCTCACTCGCTTCTTCAGGGAAGGCAAGTTTTTGTTTCCTTGTATCCCAATATCTTACACAGTGCTTAATAAATGTTTTTAAAAATATATAATTGAACAAGCTTTAATTTTCTAATGCGTGGATGATGAAACCCAGGACGATCTGATAAAGAGAGCACTATGCAGTTCATTCTTTCTTTCCATATAATTTTATTAGCTATAAATGGTATATTCAGGCCCTTCACCCCCAGGAAGTCTCACAGAGACCAGCATCGTGGCCTGTCTGTTTGGGACCCAAACCTCTGGGTTCCGCAGAGTGGCCCTGGCTGTTTGGATTGAAAGTCTGTGCAGACCTGCATCTCGGCGCGACCGTTTAGGACTGGTAGGCCTGCCCTTCATCCACAGGGAACTGCCTGGAGACCGGCATCTGGGCCAGGTCTGTTTGGGCCCATAGCCCCCACCTAGACCCCCAGGAAGTCTCCCAGAGACCAGCATCGCGGCCTGTCTCTTTGGGACCTGAACCTCTCGGACTCGCAGAGTGGCCCGGGCTGTTTGGATTGGGGATAGTGTGGAGACTGGCATCTTGGCCAGGTCTGTTTGGGACTGGGAACCTTGCAGAAACCAGCATTTTGGCCTGACTCTTTGGGACCTGTAGGCCCACCCTTCACTCGCAGGGAACCACCTGGAGACCTGCCTGGGACAAAGCACGGTGGCCTGGCCTGCCTGAGATTCCACAGGCTCCGGGCTGACCACACCCAGCCTTCACCTTACAAATTAGAGAGCCAGGAGCCCACAGATGAGAGTTAGGACCCTGTGAGGAAGCCAAGAGCCTGTGGGGGAGCCACTGCCACTCCAGGAACTGAGGGTGTGAGAGGTAATTTGCCACACATGCAAAGAAAGCTTTGGAACACCGCTCAAAGTAAGGAAATATAGAAAAATGATAAAAGGAAAGACCAAAAGGCAGGCTCAAATCCCTAGCCCTCCCCAAGAAAACTTAGAAGCCATGTACATAGAAGAAAAAAGAAGCCATATACCTAAAATGTTTGAAATGATATCAAATGAAATAAATATGCAAATAGGGAAAGCTATGGATAAATTCAAATCAGAAATACTTGCCCAGGTAAAAGAAGAATTGATAAAAATAGTGAAAGAAATAGTGAACGCATCTAGTGAAAACACAGCTAAAAAATTAGAGGAACAAAGCAAACAGATAGAATCCCTCAAAGAACAATATAAGAAACAAACAGAATGCATAAAGCAGATTCAAAGAGATATACAGGAAATCAAAAATT